>OZJO01025063.1:0-12960 GCA_900406225.1 Acrobeloides nanus | reverse complement strand
TTTTTGTAACAAATCAAAAATCAGAAATTGACCTGGTTCTAATTTTTCGCAAATACAGGTGCCAATACTCAGATCATCGAGAATAAGAATAACTAGTAGAAAGAGTGTTTTCGACATTGCCATGGCATTTGTGACCGGCTACCTCAAAGAATTCAACTGACGTGAAAGATTCGGTTGACAAAATCAAGTTTTCTTGAACTTTTGGGCATAACTCGTGATTTTCTATCCATGTTATTCGTGAAGAACATCATCTTTTCTTATCCCAACGACCATCTTTTGGGCCATAAGGGGTGTCATGGCCCATGTCCCCCAGAGTGTCGCCTTCCTGGAGCACCCCGGGTAACGCGAAATAATGGGCTGTAAAAGACGTGGTACTAGATTGTCTTGATCTTGATCTGATGTAATTAATCTTATACAACTTAGAAAAATGAGTAAAAGAACAGCACCTTTTATTTCACGTCTGTTCGAAGTGAGAAAAAGTCTGAAGCCGGAAATTTTTTTTCTTCAAATTTCGTAAAAAAGACACATATAGGGGGTAATTTTATGTGAGGAATCGATTGCGCGCATTCCCGAAGCGTGAAAACGCTTCCTTGACCCTGATTCAGGGAAGGTAGTGGGTGTATTGAAGCGACAATCAAACATTTTCGGATTTTTATGAGAAAATCGTCGATTCTTAGGTTTTTCTAGGCGGGGAATCGATTGCGCGCATTGTCGAAACGTGAAAACGACGTCCTGACCCTGATTCAGGGAAAAAATTCAATTTTTTGACATTAAAACGATAAAAAATATGGGATTTTCTCAAGAAAACGATTTTTATTTGTGCCTGTAGAGATTCTTTACACCGAATCAGGGTCAAGGAAGCGTTTTCACTCTTCGGGAATGCGCGCAATCGATTTTTCGCATGATTTTACCCCTATATAGGCTATTTTGGCAAAAAAATTGTTTTATAAAACTTTGATTTTGCAGAGATATGGCGTTTTTTCGAAAAAAAGCGCATTTTTCCTGGACCTTCATTATCTAACTAGTCCATCAGTTTGTGTCAAATTTCAAAAAGTTTTCTTACATAATATAGAGCATGGTTAAATCTCAAAAATGGTCAGAGGACTTTTTATAAAACTTCGATCTTGCAGAAATATGGCGTTTTTTCGAAAAAAAGCGCATTTTTTCTGCCAATATTATAGACCTTCATTAGCTAACTAGTCCGTCAGTTTGTGTCAAATTTCAAAANAGAAACATGATTTTCAGGTAATTTAAGCACGAAAAACTCATGGCTTCAGACTTTTTCCTCTTTTTACTCATACTCGAACAGACGTGTTCCTGAGATCACGGCGATCAACTTTGTAGAACATCACTTTTTGTGAAAAAATTGTCGCCATGGAGAAAAACCGTATGAAAAAGTAGTCTTTTTTGAGCTTTCTCTCCCAGTGCTTTTTCTGCATGCGTGGCAATCGAATGAGCCTATGGGCGACTGAAAAGGATTTAAACTCGATTTTTGGCGAACTTTTGAAAGTAGGGAATAAATTTTCTAACATCCTGTATATATAGCGAAAAGTCTGCTTGATTTAGTAGCAAATTTGCTACTCCAAATTTTTTTAGAGTTTAGAATTTCTTGAAAACTCTAGGATTTCTTGAAAATTCTGGGGTTTCTTGAAAACCCTAGAATTTCTGGAAAACCCAGGATTCTTTGAAAACCTTAGGATTTCTTAAAAACCCTAGGATTTATTGAAATTCCTAAAATTGAACCTGTCTGTTCAAGTTCCAACTGTTGGATCATGATTAGACATCCCTGCATGGGTGTATGCCGATTATATAAATATTCGCATCTTTGAAACTTCATAAATCGATTTTTAATGTACGACCACTCAGGGATGTATAATCACGATCTCTGTAGTTGGAGCTCGGAATGACTTTATATGTCTGTTTCAACCCACAATTTAATCACTAATATCCCGACCCCGGCAAGATGGCAGGCAACATTAAGTTTTGCAGGTCGAGGGCTCGAATCCTCTTAAATAAGTTGGTCCCGCAGGTTCGATCCCCGGAGGTGTAAAACTTTTGAAGCAAAAATTTTTTGCTCCATTGTAAAAGAATTTTTTGAACTTCAAAAGTTTTACACCTCCGGGGATCGAACCTGACGGTCTCAACGTTGCTTAACTTGCCAGATCGGACGGGATCGCTCACTACTAAGGTCGGGATATTAGTGTTAAATTGTGAGTTGAAAAAGATTTTAAAAGTTCTTTTTGAAATTCTTACTTAATAAAAGTGCATTCGGACAAGTATTTTCCATACACGGCAATCCGATGCCACCTTTTGCTAGTCTTAATGGTTCGTTGTTGTCTATAGTCGATTTTGCAAGATTTCGAATGCAATTAATGCAAAAAGAATGAAATTGTTCTATTTCTCGTTCATTTTCTTCGAATCTTTGACAATTAATTCCATCAGGAGTAAAAAAATTTTCGAAGCAAACACCACATTCAAAACTGGATTTTACAAAAGGAAGCCTCTTCGATGGTATAGGTTCGATAACTGGTTGGACCACGGCTGGCGAAAATCGGGAGCCGTGGTCAGTTTTCTCGATTTTCATCAGCCGTGGGACTGTAGTATAGGTTGAAGAACCTGGGATGGGTTCTACAGCTGGTTGGACCGCTTTTGGTGTTCTACTGAATGCTACTTCATTCATAGAGGTTTCATCTATTACAGTTTCATCAAATGTGTCCACTTGAAGCTACTGTAGACGCACTGATTCTTCCTGACGTTTTTTCCCGATCGAGCGAAAGGTGAAAAATTTTCGAATTCTTCCAGTATCTTCTGGTGCAGTTTCTTGATCCAACTTCTGTGTAGGCCTTACTGAATGGGGTCGACGTACCGATGTCAAACGTTCTATCCTGATCCAACCAAAGGTAAAAAATTTTCGAATTCTTCCATTATCGTCTGGGGTAGATTCTTCATCTAACTCTTGTGTAGATCTTTCTGAATGATGTGAGGATCGTTCTATAAATAAGTTTAGAGCTATCCTAGCTGGGGGCGGGTGTATTCAAGGCTGACGAAAATCGAGAAAATTGTTTCTGCTTAAAGGGACGGTACACGTTACTGATTTTGCATATAAAACTTGACCAAACAGGAGACTGAGTATTTTACGGCACGGCAAGAGCGGGGTATTTTACGGCATGGAATTCAAAGAAGCGGGAGAAAAAAATTTTTTATGCGGAATGATAGTAGGAAATGACCCATACATAACGCCACCCCTACAGCATGGATCGACTCAATAGTCAAGGAGATATGATGCTTAGAAGTTGAGCTCCGCCTGGTGGTCCATGGCATGGGTACTTTACGGCATTTTTTAAAGAAAAAGATTTTCGAACTGGATTTTTTTAATAATTGTTTCTCATCGAAAGTTGATAATTTACTACGGACTTTTGAAAAGTCGCCAAAAAGCGAGTTTAATTCCATTTCCGTCGCCCGATGGCTCATTCGATTGCCCCCGTCAGGCGGTTTTTTTAGAAAAAAATTTTATCGAAAAAGACTTCGATTTCGATTTTTTAGCTCAAAAATACGAAAAAAATTGCGTTTTTCGAGTTTCTACCCCCACTATTTGTCCTACATATTGTGGCTGATTTTTTGTACTGGGGGGTTTTTGCGACGGCGAACACGAATACGAAGCAATTTTTTAATTTTGACCTCTGTAAGGCACCCTTCTTGTTGAAATTCATTTTTTTGCTTAAAGGGGCGGCTACGTTTTTGACAACTTTTTTTGAAAATTCGCCAAAAATTGATTTTAAATCGGATTTTTTCAAGCGACCACATTTTGGATAGCTGTGGATCTGAGGAATTTTTTATGATAAAAATTATTGAAAAAACTTTTATTTCTGCCGAGATAAGAAATTTTTTTCCGAATTTCTCCAATTTTTTCCAAATTTTCAAAAATTCACCAAAAATCGAGTTGAGGTCGGATTTTTTCGAGCGACGGCATTTTTGGAATTTGGGATATTATTGTATTCTTAAAAAAAGAATTTATTGAAAAAGATTTTAATTTCACGGAGATATGATTTTTTGAAATTTGTGACTTTTTTTGATTTTTGCAATTTTTTGGAAATATGGTAGGTGGTGAGTCGATGAGCAAAGGAAAAGCGATGAATCACTAAAAAAGTGATGAGCAAGTCGAATAAACCCAATTTATTAAAAAATCATTTCATAATCTCTTTTTTTTTTAAATGTATGTGTCATTCTTATTTCAAAAAATTTTTCGATCAAGTGACTTTTCGGTTAACTGACGTTTCGGTCAAATGACGCGTTCGGTCAAGTGACGTTTTCGGTCAAGTGACGGCACACAATTTTTTGTAGGTTTTTCGCCTAAATACTGGTCAGATGTGCATTTTTACGTAAAAATAACATCAAAATCGTGTTTTTCGCATAAAATTACCCCTAAGAGTTGACTCTTTATAAATGTATTCAAAAGGAAAAAAATCGACTTCTCTTCGCGGGATCGAATCCGCCCTTATAGTTTGATGAAATCAGCAAAATTTATTCGATTTCAAGAAAACCTCAGTTTAAGTTTTTGAGGTCGCTAAATACGATGAAGTGTGTTTCGACATAGAGTTTTTAAGCAGAAACAGTTTTCCCGATTTACACCAGTCGTGTCTGAGCGGGATCGAACCGTGAAATCGATCAACTTGTTCCATCGATTTAGACTTTATGGGCTCGAAAATGGATATTGAAAATTTAAAATCAATATTACCCCTAGATTCTTTTAATTTCGAACAACATTTTTTTAGTAAGCAATAAACAGGAATTAAGCAGATTAGTATAATTCCAATAGGGGGATAAATCAAACAAATTTAAAAAATCACCATAATTAAACACAACCATTTTAAACAACTAGCCATAATTAATCGATTGTTTATTGAACACACTATATTAAAAATGCTAAAAATTTAGTTTCAAACTTTGATGAATCAGTTTATATCTTTGCTTTTCTTATCACTTAATTCTATCGTGATATTTATTAATAGCAATTAATAAATATCTTGTCACCCAGCCCTTCATGCTTATTAAAACGAAGACCATTTCAAAATATCTTTTCAATATCAAAAAGCTCTTAGAACTCGATTATCTCATCAAAGGTTAAGCGGAATTATAAAAATTTTTTTTAATGTTCTACAGCTTCTGCTCTACGTATCTAAAAAGGAAGTTTTTTGTCTGAACTGGATTTTATATTTTAAAAATGTCTTTGAATTGTTTCATTGTACTAAAACTTTCAAGCGTTATAATTTTTGATAGCATAAGCCATTTTTTTAGATCTGAGCTTAAAATACGCGCAAGAACAATGAAAATAAAACACCAGAACGATTTTTTTTGTTTTTCGTTTAAATAAACGACTTTTAGTTATAAAAACTGTTAAAAAGCTAGATTATTTCCGTTTTTCATACTAAAAAGTAGATTTTCTGCTGAAAAAGAAAAAATCGTTCTGGTGTTTTATTTTCATTGTTCTTGCGCGTATTTTAAGCCCAAGATCTGAAAAAACAATTTTTTCACGGTTCGGGAGTGCGCGCAATCGATTTTTCGCCTAGAAATTATCCTAAAATGGTCATTTTAGGAAATTTTTTATCACAAAATAGTCCATAATTTATACCCCCTCTTTAAAAAAATATTTTGAAATGGTTTTCGTTTCAATAACATTGTTCGCAACTTTTTGCACTGTTTATGTCAGCCGTGCTTGTGTAAAATTGATAAGAATATATGCTCTTTTTTAGTTGATGTCAATTTGACTGTTCTCGAAAAACTTCGTCTCTATTCATGCCTACTATTACTCTACTAGAAGACACAGAAAACGATCAAAATAAGTCTAAATCCAAAAAATCCGCGAAAGGTATGAAAAATGACCGATCAACGAGTCAAGAAAAAAAGTTGTCAGAAGAAGAATATTGGGTACAGGAACTCGATGATGGCACATTAGTCTGCGAGACTGTAAATCCAAGTAAGTTTTTTTAAAGTCTTTCAAATTTCAAACTCACGTTTAGGCATCTCTGCTTACTAGTATATTTCTGTGTGAAAGTATTTTTAAGATTCGGCATCCCCGCATATCAGCGTCGAAAAATGGTCGAAATTTGAAGAGTGACCATTTTCCAAAAAACCTAGGGTTTTCAAGAAAAATTAGGATTTTCAATAAATTCTAGATTTTTCAGAAATATTAGGAGAAATCTTCGGATTTGGAAGAAAACCTAGAGTTTTCATGAAATTCTACGGTTTTTGAGAAATCCGAGGGTTTAAAAGAAACCCTAAGGTTTTCAAGAAAACCTAGGGTTTTAAGAAATCCTAGATTTTCAAGAAATTCTAAGGTTTTAATGAAATCTTAGAATTTAGAAGACAACCTAGGGTTTTTGATAAATCCTAGATTTTCAAGAAATTCTAAGGTTTTCAAGGAATCCTATGGTTTTCAAGAAATCCTAGGGATTTTAAGAAATCTTTGGATTTGGAAGAAAGACATAGTTTTTGAGATATTCTAGGGTTTCTAAGAAATACTAGAGTTCCGAAAAATTTTTAGGGTTTCGAAGAAACAAGCCTTAATCATAAAGTGAATTTTTTTCCTTTGCCGATTTTAGGGGAGAGGGACTAGTTCCCCTACTCCCCCTTTTTTACGACGCTGCCCACATGGAAAAATTCAATCGAATATTTCATATAGAACAATATACTACCACTCAGAGATGCCTAAACGCGGGTTTGACATTTGGAATTTAGAGACTTTATTTTTATTTTTTAGAAAGTTCTTTGGCATTGGCGCTACCAGAGTCACGTGCAGTGTCACATATCGGAAAATTACCAGAGTCACGAGTCATTATTTCTTATCCTGGGGGTCAAATCAACACAGCTTTTACCCAAGATCGTTGTGTTTCTATTGGATGCATTCTAATGGGTATAATCATAGCTATTGGAGTTGCTGTTGCCTTAGGTCTTCTTGCTTTTGGCATTTATCAGTTGCTTGTATATATTGGACAAGCTTTTCCTGAGATTGGTAAAGGCATTGGAGAAGGTATCCGAGTAATCGGAGAAGCCATAGGTGCAGCGATATTTATTGTAATCGTTGGCGGATGCTGTTATGTATGTTGTTGTCCATCTCGGACATCTAATACAGCTTCTTTCGCAAGTTGTCTCAAAGGTGAAAACGATTACTAGCAATTGTAAATCACGGCTGGCGAAAATCGGAAAAACTGTTTCTGCTTAAGGACTCTATATCAAAACACACTTCATCGTGATCAGCGACCTCAAAAATCTATAAAACCGAGGTTTCCTTGAAATCGAGAAAATTTTGCTGACTCCATCAAACTAAAAGGCAAGGGCAGGTTCAATCCCGTCAAGAGAAGTCGATTTTTTTCCTTTTGAATACACTTATAAAGTGTCACCTCATAGGGGTAATTTTATGCAAAAAACACGATTTTGACGTTATTTTGACGTGAAAATGCACATCTGACCTGCTTTTAGAAGAAAAACTTCAAAAAATAGCCCTAAAAATAGCTTAAATGTAAATGGCACTTAGAGGCACTTCGCGCACAAGATAATTTTGAATGAATCCGTTAGAATAACGTATAAGAATGCTATTCCAGCGTCGCCATGTTCCGCCAAAAGGATTCAAGTGTCCAAAGTTATTATATAGACTCGACAACCATGAAATGTAAATTTCTTGGTCAGCCTTAGTTTTTCACGCTAAGATAACGTCAAAATCGTGTTTTTCGCATAAAATTACTCCTAAAAGGTCATCTTTTTCAAAAGTTATCAAAAAGAAAAAAATCGACTTCTCCTGGCGGGCTCGAACCTGCCCCTATAAACTCGAAAATAGGTTAAATTCACTTTCCTACCCAGAATAACATTAGTATTTTGATCATATCTCGGCTCAACTACATTATATTGACATGATTCTTTTTTTAAAACTATCCTCAGCTCGAGTAGAATCCGAAAATTTTTTTCCTGAAATTTATCCGAATTTTGTTTTATCGAAAACTTAAAAACTTTGGGAACATGGTTTTTTCGCTTAATTTTTTGAAAAAATCAAGTTTTCGCATAGACTAAATGCGCATAAATTTCGGGAAAATTTTTTCGGATTCTACTCGAGCTGAGGATAGTTTTTAAAAAAAGAATCATGTCAATATCATGTAGTTGAGCCGAGATATGATCAAAATACTAACGTTAAATTATTCACAAAACACCAGTATATTTGAAAAAATCAATTTTTAGAACTCTAGATAATTTTTTTGAGATTCGAAAATATTTTTTTCGGATTCCCCGTAAAATTTTATCCTTAGGGGTGATTTTTCTTTAAAAATTTATCCATTTCTTTTTTTTAAATATGAGATTTTTGGGTGATGTCCAAAACCCCCTAAATGTTACCCCCTTTAAGCAGAAAGATTTTTCCCGATTTTCATCAGCCGTGCATCCACCAAAAAATCATTTTTTCCTTATCACAATAAAATTTTTAAATGTTAAAAACGTTTATTAATAGATTCTATTTCAAAAGTTAATTTCTATACCTATGAATTGATGTATAAGTTGTAAACTGACCAAGATCAGTTTGCAACTTACCTGGTCAGATTATAACTTGCTCATGTAAATTTGATATTCCAACGTATTTCGGTTCAATTTTTACAGTTTCCATCGTTTTTCGCTAAGTTGTAATGATTTATAAGGTCAGTTTAAAACTCCTTAACACTTCGAGGGCGGAATGGAAGAGGGACATCTTTGTGGGGTTTTCGACCATGCTGAACACGATGGCGCTAATGAAAAATTTTGAAAAAAAATGTTTGTATCCGAAATCGAGTTATCAAAATTGGTACACATCTGGGTACTAATTTTCCAATGGTCATAATTTTTTATAGGAATTGTTTTGAGCCTCGTGCGATCACTCAGTTTGTTGCTCTTGATCTTCCCTATCATTTTTATATTAACAACTATAGGTCGATCATGTTTCAATAAAAAGTTAAACCCAATTCTTTGGCCATATATCAATTTTTGGGATGACTTTTCCCCAGAGTCGGGACCAATTTTTTTGGACTCAAGATAAAATTTTAGGCATATATATGACAAAATTTTAATAAAAATAGGGCAAATAAAAAAGTTAGCCCGCACAGACAGACAAACAGACACACATACTTCTCCTTTAAAGAGTATAATAAGCATATGTTCACCGAACTGCCCTCATATACCTAGCGAAATAAGACTTCGCTTGAGGGCAGAGCCTGTGATGGTATTGAAACCAAAATTCGCATAAAGTGAGTAATGTATTTTGTAGCGCTTTCCATCAGCAATCCAACGACACCAAGATCATATTCCAATTCAATTCCTATCTGGAGTTATGATGAAAATACGGAAAACAGTGACTTTTGCGTATGGTTAACTTGAGAAGCCTCGTAACCTATGTAGGGAAATTAAAAATTTTTTCCTTTTGATGTTTTTGGATACAACATAATACGCAATTTTAAGATATCCCTTGTTCTTGACGGTCCTCGGAGTGTTAAACGATTTTTCACTACTCAAAATACAGTTGGGGGGCAAAAAAATGACATAAGGGCAAAAAAAGCGACATAAGTGTCAAAAAATACAACATATAGTCTTTTTCAGAACGTGATTTAATAAAAGTCGTTCACTCGTGGTAAAGTAGTAAGATGCGCGATATGACAGATTGTAGGTGCGGGTTCAATCCTGCTTGGAGCTATTTCTTTATTTTTCATCCAAAATTTCGAAAATTTTTGCATATAGGTAATTTTTTGCGGGGAATCCGAATTTCATACTCCCGAAGCTTGAAAACGCTCTTTGACCTTGATTCAGGCAAAAAACTTAGTTTAAATGTAAAGTGTTAAAAACGAGTTTAATAAGATGAGTGTCTTAGAGAGATCCTACTTAATTAGTAAAATCTCAAGTGGTATCCCGGAATCTAATTTCTGCAATATAACTCTGAGGAATTAAACCTTGTTCTGTAAAACACAATTCACGATAATAGACTTTATTCACCAAAAATAATCTTCACGTAGTCAATAACGGTTTACAAACGGCCTTCTAGGCTAAAAAGTGTAGCTTAGAAGTAAGAAATCAAATGATAAAAAGAAACAAAAGTACAAAACGAACGAAAGTAAAATGTGCGATAAAAGAAAGAACGAAAGTTGAATTGCAATGAAACTAAACATCGAAACGATCCTTGTTTTGAAAGATTGATGAAAATTAGGATTAATCGTCTCGATGTTCAAGATACATTGCAACTCAGGGTAAAAGTACGAATAAACAGGATGAACTGTAGAAAAAGAAGAATAGAGTAAAAAAATGGCATGACAGTTTTGTTTACCTGAATCAAGGTCAAAAGAGCGTTTTCACGGTTCGGAAATATGAAATTCGGATTCCCCACAAAAAATTATCTATATGCAAAACTTTTCGTAAATTTTGGATGAAAAATAAATAAACGGCTCCAAGTGAATTGAACCCGCACCTACAATCTGTCATATCGCGCACCTTACTACTTTACCACGAGTGAACGATTTTTTTAAAATCACGTTCTGAAAAAGACTATATGCTTACCACTGGTAGAGTTGGATGCCCTCTCCGCACCCTTGTTGGGTACGTCACTGGAAGAAAATCAGAAAATTTTGTGATACAAATATTTATTGAATTTTATTTATAACAATTGAAAATTGATTAGACGAATAATAATTACTGGACGTTTCTTTACGGTTCAATCAAGATGCTCAAGAACTGGGAATCTTTTCTTCAACAGGTCAAGCTTCTGGTCTCTGTTCAGCAACATGTGAGTCGGACAAAAATACATCAAACCGAACTGTCGCTTGAGTAGTTTGTCTTCTGCGCAACCGCCTAGCTTCAATTGGGTATCGCAGATGGCGCAAGTGAAACACTTCTTGTGCACTAAAAATAAAAGATTTAAAATTTTGTGAGCACTTAAAAATTATGCCATAAAAACAAGCTCATCGAGCACCATATCATGAAATTTCTGAGTTTTCCACTATGGCGCAGTGGTAACGCTCTATAGTCCGTTTCACCGTTCAATTTAGAATTCTGTGCCCAGCGTGGTAAAGTGGTGCTATAAGGCAGGCTGAAGGCGCGGATTCATTCCCGGCGGGAGCAATTTCTTTTTTTCTTCATCCAAAATTCACGAAAATTTTTGTATAGGTAATTTTTTGCGGTGAATCCGAATTTCATACTTCCGAAGCTTGAAAATTCTCTCTTAACCATGATTCCGGCAACAAAACTGTCTTTTTAACACAAGAATGATAAAGATGAAAAAAGACAGTTTTGTTGCCTGAATTAGGATCAAGAGAGCATTTTCAAGCTTCGGGAGTATGAAATTCGGATTATTCGCAAAAAAATTACCTACAGTAGCGAGCAAAACAGTTGGGACAAACATGTTTTTTCTTTTTTTCGACATGAGCAAAATTTCAAATACTCTCATTTTTGATTTATCGTGTTCTTCACTATTAAAAAAAAGTCATACATTCATTTTAATCGAATCCCGACAACATTTAATATTTGTACAATACTTAATAAAACAAACACCTTTTCAAAAATCATATTTTTGAGGCATGCCTGTTTTAATAAGTGCTGTAAAAATAGTAAACTGGTATGAATTTAATTAAAATGAATAGATTACTGTTTTTAATAGTGGAGAAGACGATAAAGCAAAAATTGGAGTATTTTGAAATTTTGGTCATGTCGAAACAAGAAAAAACATGTTTGTTCCAACTGTTTTGCTCGCTAATGTATATGCAAAAATTTTCATAAATTTTGGGATGAAGAAAAAAGAAATAGCTTCATCCGGGATTGAACCCGCGCCTCCAACCTGCCTTATAGCGCCACTTACCACTTTACCACGCTGGGCACAGAATTCTAAATCGAACGGTGAAACGGACTATACAGAGGTTGCAGGTTCGATACCCGCATCTGACTTTTTTTTCTTTTTCGAAAATGGATGATTTTCAACATTTGGGGGTATTTTGATGTGAAGAATCTGAAAAAGTTAGACATTTTTTCAAAAAGTTAGCCATTTTGATTTAGAATTCATTAAAAATTTGAAAAAAATGACGTCGTTTTGATTCCTCGCATCAAAATATCCTTATATGTTGAAAATAATAATTTTTCTGAAGTTTAAAAAAAATCGTCAACGTGGGGACAGAACTCGCATCTTGTTGTTCTGTAAACAAAATACTACCACTGAGCCATGCGAGGTGCCCCAAAATCATCTTGATAAGGTACTCGATCGAGATTGATTATAGTCTGCTTCCACCAAAATTCCAAAAAAATTTATTTTTTTCTTCGAAAATTACCAAAAATCAAGTTTTAATTAGATTTCTTATGTCATAATAATTTTCAAGCTAGTACGTTATGTTTTAAAATTAAAAAAATTTTTAGTCTCGTTTCCTCGCAGGGGTATGGCTCCAGAAGTTTAGATAAAAAAGACAAAAATAAGAAAAACTTGAAAAATTCTTCAAAAATCGAAATTTCAATATTTTTTATGGATTTTTTTGCAAAAAATAGTAGGAGATTAGGGCTATCCGAATCTATAAGTATTTTTGAAAATCTATCATCGAAAGGGGATTAAAAATTGGATGCAAGATAATCATTTTTTCATGAAATTCGCATATTTATAAAAGTGATGATTTTTGGTGATTTTATGACCAACTTTTAATCCTGTTCCTGTGGTCGATTTCCAAAAATTCTTATAGATTCGTATAATCCTAACCTCCTACTATTTTATGCAAAAAATTCCATAAAAAAATAAAGAAATTTTGATTTTTGGCCAATTTTGGGGCTACTGCACTTTAACACTCCCAAGCGCGTGAAAAAAAATTTTTTTTCAGGCGATTTTCGACAAAAAAAGAATTTTTCGAAAATTTTTCACGCGCTCGGGGGTGTTAAAGGGGGGGGGGGGCCATTTTGCGACCATTTGGGAGAAACAAAATTTTTTTCGTAAAA
>OZJO01025061.1:0-18917 GCA_900406225.1 Acrobeloides nanus | reverse complement strand
CCAACTGCTCTATAATAAAAAAAGTTGTTACTACTAGGTGATCAAAATGACAGGGTTCTAGATCCGGAAAATTTTTTAAAATGACCTATATTGTTTCGACCCAAATTTTTTTTCAAAAATGACCCTATTAGGGCTAATTGTATGCGAGAAAACGATTGCTCGCATTCCCGAAGCTTTCTGACTCTGATTCAGAGAAATGAGTGTTTTGTATTGAAGCGAAAATTGAAAAAGTCAATTTTTTGCTTCAAAATCATCCGTCTGAGAGTAATTTTATGCGGAGAATCGTTTGCACGCATTCTCGACGTGTGAAAACGCTTCCTTGACCCTGATTCAGGAAGGCGGTATGTGTGTATTGAAATGAAATAAAATCTAGTTGTTCATTGTAAAACTGGCTATAGATTTGATATAAAATTGCCCTAGAAAGTCGGTTTTCGAGTAAAAACAGAATATTTTCAATTTTCGTTGTAATATACACATAAATCGTCCCTGAACCAGGGTCAAGGAAGCGTTTTCACACTTTAGCAATGCGCGCAATCGATTTCTTGTCACGAAAAACCTATAGAAAGTCAGTTTTACAATGAAAAATTGGATTTTATTTCATTTTCATTTCAATACACACATACCGCCTCCCTGAATCAGGGTCAAGAAAGTGTCTTCACGCTTCGAGAATGCGCGCAAACGATTCCCTGCATAAAATTACCCCCATATAGGTCATTTTAAAAAAATCGAAAAAATTTTCCGGATCCCGAACCCTGTCATTTTGATCACCAAAAATTTTATTGGATTTTTAATGAACTGGTTTTGATTATATAAGATTACGGGTGTAAGGGTCTCATTGACTTGGATTGTTTACTTAGACACTTACCTGGTCGGTTTATTACACATGCTAGTCAGCTTGATCTTATCAGAATTCACAAGCAACCGAAAAAATTATTTGATTTTGTGTCAATTTTTGATTCAAAACATATTGGGTTGTTTCATAATTTTCCGGATTTTTTACGTGATTTTTCGACGAAAAAAATTTTGGAGCTCTTCTCCCTGGGGAGACGCAATCAACAGGATTCCAAAAAACTAATACCTTTTTTCTAGACGGGAAACTGATTTTCGAGGCATGAAAAATTTTTCCCTATCACTGATTTAAGCGATTTCCATCATGAAAAGTTTATAACGTTTTTATGATGAAAATCGCTTAAATCAGTGTCAGGAAAATTTTTTTCATGCCTCGAAAATGCGTCCAATCGATTCCCCGCCTAGGAAAACCCCTATACAGACGGTTTTCCGGCGAAAATCCGAACTTTATTTCATTTTCGCTTCAATATACACACCCAATTCCTTGAATAAGGGAAGCATTTTCAGGGTTTGAGAATGCACGCAATCGATTTGTCGCATCAACTTACCCCTATAGGGGATCATTTTTAGAATTCGTATTCGTCTCTACCTCGTTTCTCGAATTCGTCTCTATCTCGTTTGAATTAGTCGGGTTTTGACACGAAAACCCTGAATTTTACAATTCCTTTAGTGACTTTTTATAGATGTTGATTTTTAAAAATTCACAAACAAGCACACAAAAGAAGGGTACTTGTTGATGTGATTCATTTTTTTTATTATCTCTTAGATTTCATAAGACCAGTCAGCTGGGGGAAAAAGTCCCATTTTTGTACAGGGGTGTCTCATCTCTCTGGTCCTTTAAGTCGTAATCTTTTAAGAATAAAACGATTTTCTTGCAAGAAAATTTTTAGACTTTGATTTCTTTTGTTTATCCTCAATTACCCCATCAATGATCTCGGCCTGTCATCGAGCCAAAAACTTTTTTTTCTTTTTGTAAGAACTTTCTCTGTTTACTGTTTGTTGGAAAACTATCAAAGTGATCTCAAAAAGTCTCAAAGTTCAACCTTTTTGTAAGCCAGCTGGAAAATGGAGATCTCCGCTAAAGATCTTCAAACGTTCATAATAATGATTTTTCGATAAGAATGCTCAAAGAGGATGGAAAAAATGCTCGGGAAAAACAGTTGTCTGCATCTTCATCAGCTATGTGGAACGTCATCGTAGGCCATTTTGAAACAGAGATTTGTATTTTGCCTCATTCAATTTGTAATAATATATTTTTTCTCGAGAATGTTGAGGAAGGCTTAGATTGTGTGAATAAAATGACACTAAAATTATACAATTTGAAAATTATTTTGGGTTATTGAAACGAAAACATGAATCAGGGTTTTCGTTTCAATAACCCAAAACAATGTTCAAATTGGATAATTTTGGTGTCATTTTATTCATCGAGTTATTCGTCTCATAGAGTTATATAAAAATGACGAATGTTTTTTAGTGAAATTTTTTAAAATCCGTGTGAAAATTGATTTTTTTTTGTAATTTTCGTTTCAATACATAGTTCAAATTCAAATGATGTCAATCCATTCGTTTCAATACACAAGGGATTCCTACATAAGGAGTAGAGAAAAAATTTTAAGTTTTTTAGACACAACTTTTTCAAAGTTAGAAATTTTTTGGATATTACAGTATATACCAACTTTTTTTCGCAGGCAAAATCAAATCGATTCAGGTGGAATTCGAACCCGACACCCTTAGACTCGAATCTTGGAGCATTACCACTGAGCCAAGTTCACGATAACAATCGGATTTTTAATTTTGCTTATAATTTAACATGAATTTTTTTTAAATGTTTTTTAAAATTCATGACGTAAGAATATTGATTTTTGGTTTTGAAAAGTAGGTCAGCTCCTACTCCTTTTCCTAGTCCAATTTTATGACTATTTTAAAGATAAGAATCAGGATGGATCCAATTAAAAGAAGCAGTTTACACTTTGATGTTTGACAGCTAACCGATGAATCAACAGCAAAAATGACTCGTCTCGAACTTTTTGACTATATTCCGAGCCTAGAAATTCGAGAACTCCTCCTATTGTATTGTCTCGCTCATAGAACGACAAGTTGAAACTGTCCTAAATTTTTGTAGTTGAAAATTTTGTCTACGTATTTCAACATTTTCACGTGAATATGTGTCTATTTCGTTGCGAATTTCTGACGTAAAATCTTACCTTAACACTTCCCTTCCGACGTTAAATTAATAGCTTTTCTTAATGACGAATATTATTTCGCAAACAAATTTTTGAAAAAAATGATTTTGATAAAGGCAAAAAAAGTTATTTCGATCGAGGAATCGAACCTTCAGCCCTTTAAAAGTCAAGCACATTACCACTGAGCTATGAAGAACAAGTGAATTGTAAAAACGAAAATTTTGTCCTTCATAGTTCAGTGGTAATGTTCTTGACTTTGACTTTAAAGGGTCGAGGGTTCGATTCCCCGGTCGAAATAACTTTTTTTGCCTTCATTAAAATCAATTTTTTTCAAAAAATTTTTTGCATTATAATATTTCTCATTAAATTAAAAGTATTTTCCGAAAAGCTTGACTTATTTACTTAACGTCGGCAGGGAAATGTGAAAAGATAACACATTTTAAAATTTATTTGTACCAGAAAAAATCAACACTTTTGAAGAGACTCTTCACTCGATTTTTACGTAAATATTTCACAGATAACATCATCAAAACTTCACTTTTCTCCATTAATTTTCTGGGGTTGGTTTTATGAGTGAACTTAATAGTGTTATTGCGCGCTGTTTGGCCTCAAATATTATTTTTTGATCATCTAGATCTTGTTATTGTTGAACGCTTAAAAATGTTTTCAATATTTTTTAATGCCTTAAAATGTTCGGTACTAGGTTCGGATGAGCGACCCAAAATGACAGGGTTCAAAAGCCGGGCAAATTTTTTTCTATAAATGATCTGTATAGGGGCTTTTTTCTTTCGAATGCGCGCATTCCCGATACGTAAAAATGCTTCGTTGATCTTGATTCAGGGTCGGTGTATTGAAGCGAAACGTAATTCCAAGCTTTCTAGAGAACCGGCTACTTCGGCCCCTTATAAGCTAGGTTGAAAGTACTCGCAACAGTTTTGGCTATCCGAAGAGGATGTTACTACTAGGCAAAATCTTTTGGCCTCAAGTGGGGTTTGAACCAGTCTTGAGGAGCGCCTGAGACAAGCCCAGTACCATCGAATTATGGGACCCTTAGAGCAACCGCTCCAAATTCTACTCTAGTCGTAACGCCGCAAAACTCTTATAGAGGTCATTTTTAGAGGAAAAAAAATATTTTTCCGATTTTTGAATCCTGTCATTTTGGGTCGCTAACGTTGGACATTTCTGGGCTAGTACCAAATGTTCAACTCATTTTATGTCAACAATACAATAAAATCGATCTTACTTTTAACAAAGAATGAATGTATTCCCTTTCTCTTTTGTGCGGAATGCAAATTTTGTATGTTAGCATGGAACATTTTCGCGGCTTATTATAACGACGGGAAATTTAGTTTTTGAAAAATTGTACTTTTATTTTAAAAAACGTGTATTTAGGCAAGATGTTGAAAAAGAAACTCCAAGATTTAAAAATTTATTTATCCTATAATTTTGCATGCCTCCATCCAAAAGGTATCGAAATTTTATTTTACATTTTATTTGTAAAGCCCATTTCAAGCCCAAACACTAAACTTTTAGAGAGTGATCCCGTCCGATCTGGCAAGTTAGGCAACAACGGGCCTGCCAGTTTCGATCCCTCTAGGGTCAAAATTGTTGAAAAAAACATTTTTTGCAAAATAAGGCAAAATTTTTTTGCCTTATTATGGCAAAAAGTTGGATATTCAAAAATTTACAAAAGTTTCGATCCTATCGGGGTTCGAACCTGGCATCTACATTCCAAAAAAAGTTTAGCATTTGGGGTTGAAATGGGCTTTACAAAAAAAAACAACGCTCTTCACTCGGTGTTTAGGAGCTACTAGGGGGCCACCCACGTCAAAATTTTTCGAAATTTTTTCTGAAAATGACCCCTCTAGGGGTAAATACATGAATTTGACATTTTTGAAGCGAAAAAAACTTCCTTGATTCAGGGAAGGCGTATTGTATATTGAAGCGAAAAGTCGCAAAAATGCGATTTTTGCCTAAAAACGACCCCTTTTGGGGTAAAAATATGCGGAGAATCCGAATTTGACATTTATAAAATTCTTATGATTCAAGAAAAGCTGTATATCGACGCGAAAATTCGAGAAAATAACATTTTTACCCCAGAAGGGGTCATTTTTAGACAAAAATCGCATTTTTGATATTTTAGCTTTAATACACTGGTCTTCCCTGAATCAGGGAAGTGTTTTTTCGCTTCAAAAATGTCAAATTCGGGTTCCCCGCATGTTTTTACTCATAGATGAGTCATTTTCAGAAAAAATTTTCCATGTGGGTGGCCCCCCTATTATGTAGTTGCTTCAGACTCTTTACTCGATGTTGACGTAAAAAGTCTGGATTTGTTATTTGTTTAATGTTTTCAAACGTTCTTTTTGTCCGCTTTTTAAAATTGAACAATACTTTTATGCTAACATGCACTTAATAGAGAACAATAGCCGGAGTTCATCAACAAAAGACATGAATTTAGAGCATAGTGCGAAGCAGTTCCGCAAACAGTACGTCTTGGGCGAAGAGATTGGCCGAGGAGGGTTCGGGATTGTCTATAAAGCACACCGAATCGAGGACAATCTTCCGGTGGCGGTGAAATTCATCGAAAGGCGACATGTCCGTCAATGGTCTATGGTTAGTGGACAAAATTATTTTCAACAAAAAATATGAACAAAATATAAGAATTAGCTAAAAAAATAATTTTTTTATCTAATTCGCTATGCAAATCATGTGTAAAAGTGTGTGCAGCTTTTTATGCAATGCTTATAAAAAATTACGCACTTCACAAGTTAGAATAATCTGCCAACCATTTTTTCCAAACGAAAAAAATATACAGGGTGATCTACGGCATACTTGAATAGGGGGTCGTAATTACGAGCCCCCTGCGCCGCGAGGACCCCGAAAAATGGGGAGGGGGAGCGCAGAAAGTCAAAAATTTCCCGAAAAATCCATCCCCTCCGCTACCCTCGCCCCCCTCGGCGGGGGGAGGGGATGAAGGCGAAAGGAAGAGTGGCGGGGGCGCCGAAAGGCAAAAATTTCCTTTAGACCCCCGCGCGAGGAGTTTTACGGCAACTTTTTAAATAAGTTGTCTTCGTGGTGCAATGGTATAGTGCGTCGGTCTTATACCTAACAGATCGATAGTTCGAATCTCACTGTCGTCGAATTCATTATTTTACTAAAAAATAAATTTTAAATTTTTTTGTAGGAAAAAATTTTCTGTAAAGAACCCCGTGGGGATCACCCTGTATATAAGAATTTTATAGTGATTTCAAGCATAATTTTTTTTAGTGTAATGGCCAGTTGATTCCGAGCGAAATCTGCCATCTGGAGCTATGTAGTGATATCCCAGGCGTGGTCCGGCTCATCGACTGGTTCACTAGGTGAGCGGCAACCCTTTACTTTACCACATGTGACGAGAAATTAAAGCTAATAAAATCAAGCCGGTCGATTTCCAACAGCTGTCACTTATGATCCGAGCTAGGTTAGGCGAGGACTTTTTCAATCAGAGCTAAAAAATTGACAGCAGCAAATTTTTAAGTAGGAAGACATGTCAAGAGTTTTACAATTAAAAAAAACATAGAATGTGTTCTGATGAATGATATGAAATGTTTTTTAGCACAAAAGGATTTTTGGTGGTGATGGAACGACCCGAGAGGTTTATGGATCTTTTTGATGTGCTTTCAGCATATGGAAGGCTGGATGAGCAGACAGGTATAGGTTAAAGAAAGTACAGGGTGGCGCAAACAAGTGGCACCCGAAAATTTATTAAAATGATCCCTATATGGGTAATCTTATGCGGGGGAATCGATTGCGCGCATTCCTGAACTCTGAAAACGCTTCCTTGATCCTGATTCAGGGGAAAATTGGGTTTTTGAAGCGAAAAGTGTCCAGAAATCGAATTTTTGCACCACCCTGTAGAATATAGGGATCAGAAAATTTTTTTTGTTATCACACCATGTGATAACGTTATCACACCATGTGATACTGTTATCAAAATGCGTTATCTTATCACTGATTACACCTTTTTATCATCCTCACTTTGAACATCACCATTTCCAATCTCTAGTAGAAAATGAAAAAAATATTTTAGCTCGACGAATCTTTGTCCAAGTCGTTGATATTGTCCTTAAAATGAATAGTGAACATTCACTCATTCATCGTGATATTAAAGTGGGTTCACTCTAAAAAACGAGCATTCGTTATTCTTGGTTTTAGGATGAAAACGTCATATTGGATATGAAAACGGGTGACGTCAAGCTCTGCGATTTTGGAGCTGCTGATTTCGTAAATAGTGCAACAAAGAAGACTTTTCAGGGAACCAAGGTTTGAAAAAGAGTTTATCTTCAACATTTTCTCTATTCTTCATTTGTAGTCATACTGCCCACCCGAGGTGTTCAAACGCCAAAAATATCTACCATTGGAATCGACTAGCTGGTCTCTTGGCGTTCTCCTATACATTCTTTTAGTTGGTAGGCACTTTTGTAGCCACAATTTGTATTCAAATAAATTATTTTAGGATCGAATCCTTTCAAGAACGAAATTCATGTTGTCCTTGGGAAATTATCATTCCCTGCATACATCTCACCAGGTCAGATTATATTCCATTCCTTAACTCCAGCTATCTACAGGGTGCATTTCCTAATCAGGGTGTATTACCTAAATTTTCAACGCATTCCTAACACTGAATCAGGGAATTGGAGTGTGTGTATTGAAGCGAAAATCGAAAATTTTTAGATTTTCTCTCTGAAAATGACTTTATGGGGGTAAATTTATGTGGGAAATCGATTGAGCGCATTCCCGAAAACGCTTTTCTGATCCTGAAGCAAAGAAAAATTGATGTATTATAGCAAAAATTGGTCATCACTTCAATACACACACTCCTATTCCCTGAATCAGGAAAACGTTTTCAAGCTTCTGGAATGCGCGCAATCGATTCTCCGCATAAGTTTATCCCCAGAAAGTCATTTTCAGACAGAAAATCTAAAAATTTTCGATTTTCGCTTCAATACACACACTCCGATTCCCTGATTCAGGAAAGCGCTGAAAATGCGCGCAATCGATTCCCCCACAGCCCTAGTAGGGTCATTTTTGAAAAAAATTTGTTTAAAATGCAAAAATCGTCCAAAATTTTTTTGTACATCCTGTACTTTCGTGTTTAGAATGCCAAGCACTAATTCGACGTTGCCTGTGCACTTCTCCGGACCGACGTGCCACTTTGGCCGAGATCCGCGCTCATCCTTGGATGAATGTTCCATTAGAAGTCTATACGCAAGCCTTCCACACCATCCTCAGGAAACGTTCAGTCAAACGAAAGACGCGACGAAGACGTGGGCGTTCGGCGGTCGACTTCAGCTCGGATGAAGAAGATGAAACCGAAGATAACAGTTGTGCCAACTTGGCTAGATTCCCAGAAACTAACGGGGCAATCTCACTGCCTGTAGCATCGACAAACGTCTCGAATGTTATTGAAACGGTTAGTAGTAAGACTTCTTAGAAATTGATCAAGGAGAGAAATATTTGAGCTATTGTGGATCAGGGAGAGGGGGTCAGCCCAGGGTCAAAAATCAAAAAAAAATTTGCGTGCAATCGATTTTTCGCATAAAATTACCCCTAAATAAGTCATTTTAAAAAAGTTTAGAAAATTTTTTTTTCGATTTTTGACCCTGGAGTGACCCCCTGATCCACAATAGCTCACAAATATTTTTTAGATAAAGAATGAGCCAATTATTGTCCATAGCGAAAATGTCGTGACAAAATCTAAGCCAGATCGCAAAGTTCTTCAAGTAGCTAGGTGCACGTCTTGCTACGAGAATATCTCCGAGTCTATCCCCCTCCCACAACCCTTAAGCGAACGAAAAGAGAGCCTGGAGATTTATCATTCCATTAGCAGCAGTCTGGCTGGATACGAAACGGCCGCTTCAACAGTCTCCCAATCCATCGACGACGACCTACATTCATCGGCATATGGTTCGTATTTCTCTGCGAGAGAAAGCCTTTCCGAAGTGGACATTGAATTGTCCATTGATGTCCGAGAGAATGAGGATGAAGCTGGAACACCGTGTCCGCCAAGTGTAAATACATTGATCAGAGAGCCTTCAATCGACTCCGAAGATACTACAACAGAAGCCACTATTGCGAATCCTATCAGGCGAATGACCTTCTCAGATTCGGAAGATGAAGCGACCATCTACGAAAACCACCCCACAAAAATTCTGAAGAGAAGTTCGAGAAGATCTCAAATGGAGAGGCGGATGCTATTCAGCCGAAAAGATGCATGCCAACGATCTGTTAGTTTAAGAGTGCACCCAAATGAAAGGGTTTGCGTGAATGAAACTTCTCCTGAAAATAACCGACGTTTTCGTGGCGTCAAAAGCTATGAAGCATTAGCTAGCACTTCGTCAACACAACCGGTAGATGCGGAACTCTTGTCCCATCCAGCAAAACCATTACCGAGATTAGAAACGAGAAGGACATCTAATGGCTATCAATTGTTCAGCAACGACTACTGCTTCAGTAGAGTTGGTAGTCCAGCGAATCAAGAAAATCAAGCAGAAGTCAACCAAAAGAAAATCGTGCCGGTGAGGAAATGTCCGACAGGTTGTTCGAACAACAGTTTTGGGCAAGACACCTCGCGATTCCCATTGGCTGTCTTTGATGTGAATTCGCTTCCAGTGGCTGCTTTACAGACATAACTTATTTTCATAGGTTGAAAACTTTTTATAACATACTCAATTTTTGTATTTTTTTTAAATAGGTTAAATAGATGTTGGTAATTTATTCTACAAAAATCCTGTAGTAACACAATGGGGGGAGGCACCCTTCGAATCGGTGGCGTTTTGGTAGAGAAACGAGTTTTTCAATTTTCAAACATGCTTTTTCCGTACAAATCTAACGTAAAACACGTTCTAAAATTGAAAGACTCGTATCTCTATCAAAACGCCACCGATTTCTCGATCGACCACGGCAACGATTGCTACAGCGCTGTATTTTAAGGACCTAAAGAATTTCCCCCAGATGCAAATCGGCGATTTCAGAAAGACCCTAAATGCACTCGGAGACCTTCACTTTTTTTATTTTATCGTACCCAGGGCACTCAAAAACCATATTCTGTCAAAAAATCACATCAAAATCCGACTTGTATAAAATTCTGGAAGGGTGCGCCTATTGATGTGATACGCACTGTGTACAGGCCTTAGTCTCATGTTGTGCTTTAACATATCTTTTCAATTTATTGTATCTATTTTTTTAAATAAATTTTTTCATTTGAATGCATTTTTCAACTTAAGACATGGTCTCTGTAAGGATCACTGGGCCGGCGGGTCATGGGTCAGGGAATTTTTTTTGCTTCAACTAAAATCGATTGGATATAGGTCCCTGATCACGAAATCGAGAAAAAATTTTTGAAACATCACCTCCGTGGAGCTGTGAACCCTTGTGGAACAAATCAACTTTTCCGATTTGGTTAAAACCGACGCCAATCAATTTTCCCGACCCCGATTTGGGGCCAAAAGTGCAAGATAAAATTGTATAAAATTAGATCCGTGGGAGAGATATCATGATTCAATTTTTTAGACTTTATATGTCAACCTAATTTCGAGAGTAAAAAGATGTCAACGCATATATAGTTTGAGAACACTATTCAGCTGTTTTCATCCAAGGTTCAGTAGTACACTTCGACAAAAGTTGTTATTTATTGTGTGTTAATTTTCAAAAAATTTCAATCATTTTGAGCATTTTTTGCAAAAGAACCTACATGAGAAACTCTTTCCTCATTGATATAAACGCGAATGAAGTTGGAAATTTTTGAATGTGTATATTGAAACGAAAACATTGGACTTTCGTTTCAATACACAGACTTTTGACGAAAAATTCTATTTCTGCATCGATTTGTTCAATTTTCATAAAACGAACATTGTAGCAATTTTTTATAACCCGTCAAGAGGAATAGAATGACACGAAAATTATCCAATTTGAACATTCTTTTGGGTTATTGAAACGAAAACATGAATCAGGGCTTTCGTTTCAATAACCCAAAAGAATGTTCAAATTGGATAATTTTAGTGTCATTCTATTCCTCTTGACGAGTTATACAAAATTGCTACAATGTTCGTTTTATGAAAATTGAAAAAATAGAATTTTCCGTCAAAATTCTGTGTATTGAAACGAAAGTCCAATGTTTTCGTTTCAATATACACATTCAAAAATTTCCAACTTCATTCACGTTTATATCAATGAGGAAAAAGTTTCACATATAGGTTCTTTTGCAAAAAATTCTCAAAATGATCAAAATTCTCGGTAGTTTCTTTATTTATGACTTATTTTAAAAGTGGCCTCATAGTTTCGAAACGCCCATAGCATACATGGGCAAGCAGGGGGGTACTGGGCCCCAAAACACGAATTGGTCCCAAAGGTTACTGTCGACCAAAAAAAAACGTCGACAGGCGAAAAAGTCGAAATACGAATTCGTTCTCGATTTATGAATTCGTATACGAATTTTCACAACGAATTCAGTTTGATCGGCTTCCTAAATATGAATTGGTCCATTAATTTTTCCCCCGATACGACGAATTTGGGGGTACAGTACCCCCCCCCCTTGCCCATGTATGGCCCATAGGATGAATTTTTAGTAAAAATTCTATTAGGTGACATTAATTTTTTAAATTTCATTAAGGCACCATTTATACTTGCCGCAAGACGCGCGCGTCTTGCGGCAAGTATAAATGGTGCCTAAAAACATCATTTTTAGCCATTCACCATCGTTATTTATCAAGTTGGATTTCGAGAAAAATGCTCGAAATCAGTGTTTTTAGGGGTGGCTTCATAGTTTTGAAACGCACTGTAGTGATCATTTTAAAAAATTTGTACATCATGATATTCACATATTCTTTGTATGGAATAGCCGCATTATGTGCCTTTTTATATTTATATACTAGAACGAAAAGTGATCAGCCGGATGATGCGCGATTTATTCGTTTCCAAAGAAGTTATCTGAATGTTCACCGTAATGCTGATGGTAATGGATTTGAGTATTGACACGAAAACATGAGATAGGGTAGGACAAGAAAGTATCAGAAATCTGCTTTTGAGCACAGCTTAGAATCGAACCTGAGGAAATTGCTACGAGTCGAGAGTATTAGCCACTCGGATACGTGGGCTTCTTTATCTATGTCATTAAATTTCAACTATAAGACTTACATAAAACATGATATGGGGCTAAAAAATTTTCCTTGAACGGTACTCCCATGATCTTGATGTCATTTTTCTTCTCTCACCGAGCCCATTCGATTGATATAGGCCGTGAATTGGACTTAAGGTGACGAAGATCAGACACTGCATCGGGCTAAAATTTTTTAGCCCCATATCATGTTTTACGTAAGTTTTATAGTTGAAATTTAATGACATAGATAAAGAAGCCCACGTATCCGAGTGGCTAATACTCTCGACTCGTAGCAATTTCCTCAGGTTCGATTCTAAGCTGTGCTCAAAAGCAGATTTCTGATACTTTCTTGTCCTACCCTATCTCATGTTTTCGTTTCAATACTCAAATCCATTACCTTGTAATATTCATGATGATTTTAGGCCCGAATCGCTCCTTACCAGTCATATTAAGCTGGACATACTTTTTTGGCGAACTTCTCATGAATATGAGCACTCTCAACGGCACTCTACCAGACTGCCAATATCAATGCATTTATACTGATGATCGGAGGTGCTACATAAAAATTGGCTCGTATACCCCCATTTTTAGATTCGAACCGTATGCTTCAGCTATTTTATTCCATATTCCTGATCTCAATCCCTTATCCCTACCCGAAAGAAGGCCCGATGTTCCAAATGTATTTTTTATCGAAGAATCTCCGGCATGGCGATTGAATTGGTGGACATTTTCTTATAAATTTTTACCGAAAAATTATTTCAATTTGACAATGACATATAGGAAAGATAGTGATATTTTTGCTCCGTATGGTGCGTTTTATCCTATAGAAAGCACGACAAATCAAAGTGATATTTGGAGTCAAAGTGATGTAAGTTCTTTTCCAAGGACGAGTCTAGTCTTGGGGAGTTATGCCATGTGATAGAGCACAAAATTTTGAGCATTTTTTGCTTTTATGGCACTACTTGAAAATCTAGTTGTAAAAAGTTATGAGCGAAACAAAATTGCGAAAAAAATTTTCAAACGTGTTTAAACATTGAAACGAAGAGCTTGTTGATCAATCAGATTGTTTATTGAAACGATTTAATAAAACATGATAAAATTCAAAATTTTGATAGTTTAGGGAAAAATACATAGAACAAATTTGTTATAGTTCGCCGAGACGAATAAAATGACACCAAAATTATTGAATTTGAAAAATATTTTGGGTTCTTGAAACAAAAACCATGAATCAGGGTTTTCGTTTCAATAACCCAAACTGGTCCTGATAGGAGTTGTATTTTGAAAATATTATGTTCTTTGTTGTTTTTTTCGCATTTTGGCCGATGCTTTGAAAACAATGTATAACTTGCCTTATTCGTTTTAGGCTTACCTACAATTTTAGATGAATGCAGAAATTTTGAACAAATCATTACCTATTCTAGTTCTCGTATCAAACTGCAACGCACACTCCAAACGACAATTATACGTAGAAGAATTGGCAAAATACATTAATATTAGTCAATTTGGAAAATGTGTCGATAACCTTTGTGATATCAATTGTGAAGATGAACAAATAAGTAATTGTTTTGGGTTATTGAAACGAAAATTCTGATTCATGTTTTCGTTTCAATAACCCAAAACCATTTTCAAATTGGATAATTTTGGTGTCATTTTGCTCGTCTCATTTAGCTATAAAAATTGCTATAATGTTCATTTTATGAAAATTGAAAAAATCGATTTTTTCGCAAAAAAGTTTGTGTATTACAACGAAAACATGTACACAAATTCGAAATTTAGCATTACAGCTTATAACCTTTCTTTTATTTTAGAAAAACACTACTTCTACTTGGCTTTTGAAAACTCCGTGTGCAAAGACTATATAACCGAAAAATTTTGGAGACTGAAAAAATTGATTGTCCCTATTGTCTTGGATAGAAAAATAGTAGAAAACACTCTCCCAGCCGATGTTTTTATTGCTGCTAGTGATTTTAAAGATCCCTCCAAGTTAGCCAACTATCTGCACTACCTCATACAAAATCCGAATGAATATGCAAAGTGATTTTTCAAATTTTGTTTTGAAACGAAATTCTGTCAAACGAAATTTAGATACTTCAATTGGACCAAAAAATTCCAAAAATCTTATAAAGAACCGCCCAACGAAAAAATATTATGTAAATTATGTGGAATGGCGCATAAAAAAGTTCATAAAGAAATTCCAGATATTGAAAAGTGGTGGGCACACGGGTCAGATTGCCTTAAAGACTATGCAAAACATTTATTAGAAGGCAGTTGATTAGCTAAAGGACCAGTCGAGTGGGAAAAAAGTCGCCATTGTTTTGTTGATATTCGCGAAGTTCATGAAAAATGGCGCCTTTTTTGTTTTTACGGCATGTTCAGAATCGTTGTAGTTTTCGTTGTAATATACAAACTTTTTTGAATTTTTTTGCGGAAAAATCGATTTTTTAAATTTTCATAAAATGAAAATTGTAGCAGTTTTTATAGCTAAATGAGACGAACAAAATGACACCAAAATTATCCAATTTGAAAATGGTTTTGGGTTATTGAAACGAAAATTCTGATTCATGTTTTCGTTTCAATAACTCAAAACAATGTTCAAATTGGATAATTTTGGTATCATTTTCTTCGTCTCATTTAGCTATAAAAATTGCTACAATGTTCATTTTATGGAAATTTAAAAAATTTGTGCAAAAAGCGATTTTTCCACAAAACAATTCAAAAAAGTTTGTGTATTACAACGAAGAGCTTGTAACAAATTCAAAATTTCAAACGAAATTATCCCGAAAACTACAACGATTCAAAACATGCCATAAAAACATCAAATGCTCCATTTTGCATGAACTTTCGAATATCAACAAAAATTGGCAACTTTTTTTCCCACTGGACCAGTCCTTTAATAAATACCTCATGTAAAATCGTTATTGTAAATAGTGTTGTGTAAATATTGTTAGTTAAATACTTTAGTTTCAATTTTTGCAACAAAAAAAATCGATTTTCGCTGGATTGAGTCCTGGAAAGTGAAGTAATTTTAATCCGTTTTTGGCCTTAAATCGCACAAGAGGGCTAGATGGTCGAAAATGTCACTCCTGGGGTTTTTCTATGAGGGGAATCGATTGCGCGCATTCTCGAATCCTAAAAATGCTTCCCTGATTCAGGGTTATATGTATTAAAGCGAAAATGAACTAATAATCGATTCTCTCGCAGTAAAAACTTGGTAAAAAGTACATGAAAGATGGCTTTTGCCGCCTCCTAAAAGAAAGTATACAGGGTGGCGCACAAAAAACCGGGCACTTTAAAAAATGTCTGATGCCTGAAAAAATCAGGCATTTAAAAAAAGCCTGATATCTGAAAAATTGAAATTTAAAATCTTTTTTAAGTGTCCGTTTTTTGTGCGCCAGCCTGTATAACACCTGTGCTAAACAAAATTAAAAACCGGATAGAGAGTGTCATTGTATCAATTCGAAGTTCGAGCTATTACCGATTACGGGGGAATTAGAGCGTTGTTCTTCAACAACCACAACAACTTGAGGCTATTAGTTTTCGAACAAATTGTCGAACCGTTGAAGGCGACACTTTCGGGCTCTCGAAAAACTTGTTACGCTTTTTCACAACACAGCACCGATTTTGTAGTAGTATTAAAGTGTAGTTGTTTCAAAAACGTGCGAGTGATGATCGGCCACTGTTTGCTTGACTCATCAGAGTTTACGAGGAAAGAAATAGTCTAATATTATTGTTTCCTCTCTCGATTATGACCATCTTAGCATTGTGATTCGAGACAATTTTGCCTCGGATATTCAATTTTATTATACGAAAAGTGAACGAGAATTTTTTTCATTTTAAGCTTAACATTAAAGGATCAGTTCACTCGAAAAAAACTCTATGTAAAAATTAGATATTCGGAAAATTCATGAAAAATGGAGTATTTTTTGTTTTTACGGCATGTTCTGAATCGTTATTTTTTTTTGAGATAATTGCGTTTGAAATTGTTCATGTTTTCGTTGTAATACACAAATTTTTTTGAATTTTTTGCGGAAAAATCAATTTTTGCATCGATTTTTTCAATTTTCATAAAATGAACATTGTAGCAATTNATCAGGGATTTCGTTTCAATAACACAAAACAATTTTCAAATTGGACAATTTTGGTGTCATTTGGTTTATTTACGGATATTTTTGTTCGAAAAAGTCGGTGACTTCACCTCCCTCAAATTGGGGATTCAATTTTTGTCGAATTTTTCAATATTGACGAATTTTTCGATTTTTAACGAATTTTTTAATTTTTGACGAATTTTTAGTGCATTTTTCAATTTTTGTCGAATTTTTCAATTTTTGTTAAATTTTTCAAATTTTAACGAATTTTTCAATTTTTTCAAATTTTGATGGATTTTTCTAATCACTACTAGTTCCAAAATTCTTGTAATAAAACTTGTTGGTCCAATACTACTTTGATCCCATTAAATGTTTCTGTTGGCTTTATGCGCGGAAAACGTGCTTGGCTACATCCGTGCATTTTCTTTTCTCCTATCCCCATTCGAATGCCATCCATCTTACATTAAAAATCAAGGAAGAGAGAGAGGCCCCTCTTCACCGCATAAACCAATCACACTTCATTTCTAATCAAAACTGAAGGAAGCATAATCGGCACCACTTTTATTTGCTTTCCTAACCAAATTATATTAAGACGAAGCCTTGAAATCAAAGCAAGACGCAGTAATTCCTGTTGGCCTATCGATATGATTACTCGGCTTTATTTTTTCCACTGCTAATCACACCGGCTTCTTCTTCCTAGCCAGCCACATAAAAGCAACACGGAAGCGGGAGGAAGAAAACGCTAAAGCGGCAAGTCGTTTTCATTGAAAAATGAAGAGAGCGCGACCGAATGAATGAAGAGACCTTGTTTCTTCTTACCTTAAGAAAAAGGTGTGTGCCCGCTTGATTTGACTCGCAAGCAGCAGATTTAAATATAGCACCTAATCTAAGGTGCATGTGGGAATAGGAAAGTTGCCACGCTCGACAATCAGGTTATTAAATACGCGTAAAAATTTTCGAAAGTCCCGCCTTTTTCGTTTAGAGTTCGACCTCATCAGGGCAATTATTTTTCGCTTGTTGCCCATGGATTCTCCTCTACTTTTTTCATAGCTAGCTGCAGCTTGAATAAAATCTTTTAATAGGTTATAAATAAAGTTTATTTTTGTTATTCATTTCGCATATTTTAATTAGGCTGCGCACTAAACGTCTCAACTCACCACTAATTCGAGACGCTACGGCTGCTCGTTAGCTGTTGTAAACAGCGGTTCACGACGTTTTCTGAGGCGTTAGCTGTCGTAAACCTCAAATAGATTATGACGTTAGCTGAGTCGTAATGCATTACAACTCGTTGTAAACTCGTATTGCAAAACGACTCGTTGTAAAGCGATTTGAATTGGTCGGTGTATTGACACGAGGGGTCGAACAATAGGTCGTTGGATTCCTTGGGTCATTCTGAGCAACTTTAGTTCTCACCATATAATTTGAAAACCAAACGGGAATGAAGAAAATCCTTATTGAAATTTTAATTTTCCATTGAAAATTTCAAAGGGAAAATTAAAATTTCAATAAGGATTTTCTTCATTCTCATTTGGTTTTCAAATTGTATGGTGAGAATTAAAGTTGTTCAGAATGATCCAATGAATCCAACGACCTATCGTTCGATCCCCTGGCTGAAATTCAGGGTTTTCGTGTCAATACACCGACCAATTCAAACCGCTTTACAACGAGATTATAAGGTTTTTCTTCGAAACAAAGGTTTTCATAAAAAGTGGTGAAAACTAAAGTTACTCAGCATGCGCTAAGGAATTTTTTGAGCTATCGCTCGACCTATTTGGACACGTTTTTAAAAAATCATGTTTTCGTGTCAATATACAAACCAATTCAAACGAGATCGAGACGAATTCGAGACGTTTATCGTCTCGAATTAATGATAAGTCGAGACGTTTAGTGTATCGATCATCTGCTCGAGAGGTTTAGTGCGCGTCGATTCTTAGGTTTTTCTAGGCGAGGAATCGATTGCACGCACTCCCGAACCGTGAAAACGCTTTCTTGACCCTGATTCAGGTAAGTGATCGGGAAAAACAAAAACCCAAGATAAACGATACGAAAAAATCCGAAATTTTGAATAAAATCACTAAAGGAAGCACTTACAGTCCCTGAAACATGGTCAAGAAAGCATTTTCACAATTCGGGGGTGCGCGCAATCGATTTCCCTCCTAGAAAAACCTAAGAATCGACGGTTTTCTCATAAAAATCCAAAAATGTTTAATTTTCGCTTCAATACACCGTTTCCTTCCCTGAATCAGGGTCAAGGAAGCGTTTTCATGCTTCGGGAATCCTCGCAATCGATTTCCCATATAGAATTACCCCTAAAAATGATCATTTTAGGAAAAAATTTTTTTCATGGTCGTTTTCCCCATCGAGATAAATGCATTTGAAAATATGAATTCGTGTACATGTTTTCGTTGTAATAATCAAACTTTTTTGAATTTTTGCGGAAAAATCGTGAAAAAATAGCATGAATTCACAGAGAATTTTATGCTGAACAACTTTACTAATTTAAGCTTGTGTAAAAATGATTTTTTTCCAATCAAACATGCAAAATAAGTTTAAATTTTTGTATATTGAAACGAAAACTCTGCACGAATTTAAACTTATTTTGCATTTTTGATCAGAGAAAATAATTTTTTACGCAAACTTCAATTAGCAAAGTTGTTCAGCATA
>OZJO01025054.1:0-41135 GCA_900406225.1 Acrobeloides nanus | reverse complement strand
TCATACTCCCATTGTAGGGCAACAGACTGGCTTGTTTTGTATTGGACATGGAGATTTTGTACCATGTGTGTAGGTTGGAGTCGATCGATGGTGACTGGAGGCTCAGAGCATGGACCAAGGCGCTAAAAAAATCAGGTCTGGTGGTATTCTGATTGTTAGGAATTTCACTTCATATCAATAGGTTAAAAATTGAGAAATATATATAATTTTAACCCGTTTTAGCCTGCAACTTCCCTGAGTGATTCTTTTCAAAATTTTTTGCACAGAAAAGCTCGAAATAGTATAATAGTTAAATTTAGCGATATTGGATTATGATAGATCTATCATAATTTCTAATCGCTTAAATTCAGTGATATTGGATTATAGTAGATCCATCATAATTTCTAATCACTTAAATTCAGTGATATTGGATTATAGTAGATCCATCATAATTTCTAATCGCTTAAATTTAGTGATATTGGATTATGATAGATCTATCATAATTTCTAATCGTTTATATTTAGCGATATTGGATTATGATAGATCTATCATAATTTCTAATCGTTAAATTCAGAGATATTGGATTATAGTAGATCTATCATAATTTCTAATCGTTTAAATTTACCGATTTTGGATTATAGTAGATCTATCATAATTTCTAATCGTTTAAATTTACCGATTTTGGATTATAGTAGATCTATCATAATTTTTTTCGAAGTTAAAAATTCAATTCCGAAATACTTACACTCTGCTTTATAGCCAAGACACAAAATGCGTATGGCTTGTGTACAGTCAATCTTGTGATTTCCAAATGTCTCGCCGCGGGGTCCATAACAGTTTGTGCCCGCCAGTGGTCGGTGTTGTCCACACCTCCGCTACGGCCGTTGAGAACCGGCTCATGGATGTATTTGACGACAAAGCCATCTGCACTACCAGCTGTCTGGGTTTCGTCAAAATCCCATTGAATTACAGCCGAACTGTTCGACGTCGCTTGAACACGGACATTTGTTGGTGGACCAACTAGGGCTAAAAAAATTTGATTTTTTAACAATTGTAAAAATCAATATATTTGAAAATTTGGCTTAGAATTCCATTTTTTGAATATTTGGCTTAGAAACTCCATGTTTCAATTTTTCATGAATTTCATGAAAAAATCCATTTTTTCTAGAAATTTTCTTGAAAAATTCGATTTTTCATGCGCAGTAAAATGTTTAAAAAAACCGCCATGAACCTAAAAATTCAAAATGGTGTACGCCATTGAATTCAGCTCATTGAGATGAGCAAAACGAGTACCATATCATGGGGTGTATATACCCTATCCATATGGCCGAGTGGTTAAAACACTAGACTTACAGTTTATAGGCTCGGGTTCGAATCCCGGTTAGAACCATTAGTTTTTGCATATGCCTATTTTTTGTTTTTTAAATCATTTTACTGCGCTATGTTTTGAGTCCAGTACAAAATTATTTCACAGTCCAAAAAATTTTTCGACAAAGTCCTACAAAAATTTTCGTGCGCAAGTTCAAAATCTTCATTCTCTTGTAGAGTAGGATCTCTTCCTGTTTCGATATTGACTTCGAGAGGGTTTATACGATGATTTTCGTCTTCAGATTTTAACAATGCTTCCATTACAGCTGTTAGTACACTTTTCTGTTGAGGCTTGAATTGTTGATTTCTCCCTGATTCAGGGTAGTTATTAGGATGAATAGTTAGATGATGATCTTGTTCAACTATAGGTTGCATTTTCCAGTGGTCGGATTCATGGCCTCTTCTGTTATACAAATTTTGCGGCGGTTGAGGTGTGGTTCTGAGTGATCTAATCAAAGAAATGAAGAGGGTAGAATAAAAAGTTAAACAGGTATGAATCGAAAACCCACCTATTCCCTTTAACCAAAACCCCATTCAACATATACTCTTGTACGGGGTTCTTTGGCAAATCGTTAGATTGTTGGAACGCCAAAATATGGTTCGAATTTTCCATAACATCCGAAGTATTACTACTCTCCTTGAAAGAAGCAACTAAGAAATTAATCGGTCCAAAAATCCGAAACGCTGGGTCCTCAAGTGGCATAAAATTAGACGTTCGACTGACCACTTAAGTTTACTCACAAACGAAAATATGCCCTAAGGAAAAATAGGCATTCAGCTAATATCTCAATTTTCAGCTAGGGCTAATTATTCGAGAAATCGAACTTCAAACGTGTGGGGGAAAAAGCTAGCCAAAAATACTAGTGTTGAGTTGTAGTCTAGTTGTGTTAGTGAGGAAATTCCATTAAGGATTTGCGTTGGATGCCGTTTGTTTGTTTCTCTTAAGTTGCATAGTGAAGCCAGTATGATTTTTTTCAAATTTAAACAAATATAGGCAAAAAAAAATCAAATTCAGGTTTTCGTTTCGATACTCAGACTCGTTAAAAAAAATTCAAATTTTTCGTTTCAATACTCAGATTTGTTCAAAATTTTTGATTTAAAAAAATAAATAAAAATTACAAAAGATGTGTGTGTGCCATCAAACTCTAATTAACACAAAAAATACTGAAAAATTTGTTACGTTTCAATGAAATTTTTTAAAAATATTTTTAGAAAAATTTAATTATTTCTAAAAATATTCTTAATTTGAAATTATTTTTTGCAGAATTTTTATTTGAATAAAAAATTGCAACAATTAAAAAATGACGCGTTATGCAAATATTTTGAACGAGTCTGAGTATCGAAACGAAAACCTGAATTTAAATTCCTTAAGGAATTTTTGAAAAATTCCGCCGCCAATCGTTAGAATGCATCGAAAGACGGACTTTTGGCAAAATTAGATTTTTTGACCAAAATTAATTTTTTTTGACAAAATTGATTTTTTGACTAAAATTCGATTTTTTGGCTAAAATTCGATTTTACCAGAATTCAAATTTATGGCCAAAATTCGATGAAAGAAGTTTTTTAGGCAAAAATTGGAGAAAATTTGAAATTTTAAAAACGAGTCACGACAGTCGACTCAGCTCAATGAGATGAGTAAAACGAGGTAGATATTGTACAAATACGCTAACGATCCACATGGCCGAGTGGTTAGTGTGCCAGGATTTGCACTTATAGGTCTCGGGTTCGAATTCGGCATCAATTTTCTTGGGGTTTGGACAACTTTAATATTGACGCGGGGTTCGAACCCTCGACCTATAAGTGCAAATCCTGGCACACTAACCACTCGACCATGTGAATCATTAGCATCTTTATACAATATATATCTCGTTTTACTTGTCTCTTTGAACTGAGTCACATGGCGTGACTCGTTTTTAAAATTTTGAGTTTCCTATAACAAAAAAAATCCTAGCCTATTGCCTCAAAATCATATTGACTTCACTAAAAAGCTCAAAATTGTACACATGGAACTCACTCGTAGGAACTTAAGCGCATTTCCGAACACTAAACTTGAGCAAAACCCCAACCCTAAAACAAGTCACTAAGGGCTCATTACGAAAACATATGACTCAAACACCCATAACCCTAAAATAATTCATAACATAAGCACTAAAATCCTCTTTCTCCATACAACAAAGCAAAAGTGTGATGCAAGCATAAAAGGAATAAATAAATGTTTGAGCTTGAAAGAGGATAATGACCCTGTGAGTCTAACTGGGTTGGTGAACTAAACGAGCATGACATATATATAAGAGATTACGAATCTACATGTACGCTCTTTATGCGTTTGAATATACAAATTTAGGAATAATGATAAATGTTGAACGGAAGTTGGCGTAAACGTAATCGTAATAGTTTATGGAAAACCAATTTTTATTGGCAAGAATATCGTGAGAAAAAGAATCTAATAAATAATAAAAATCTATATGTGGGAAAACAGTTTGTTGGCTATTAATAAAGCTTATTAGTTAATGAATAGGAGAGGATGGAGAACAAGTCCAAGGATTTTATTGAGTTATTCGACAAGTATTGTCGGCCCAAAAATATATTTTGGCATTTTTCGTTGAAATTTTTTTCAGTATTACGCAAAAATGCATATTGATTAAGATCCAATCAGTCTTTTTGAGCGTAACTCATGTTTTCGTGTCAATATACAAACTTTTTTAAAAAGTTGAAATTTGGCCAAAAATCGGCAATTGGTAAAAGTATGACTGCGGCGAACGGCGCCGAACACTCCGAACAGGGCACAAAGGGGGCACCGAACACGCCAAAGGGTCTCAATTAGGCTTAGGCCTAAGCCTAAGCCTAGGCCTAAGTCTAAGCTTAGGCTTAGGCTTAGAATTATGAAGAAAAATGATTTTTTACCCAAAACACTAAAGATAAACACCATGATTTTTCAAAAAAAAGTGAAAAATCACACCTTGATTTTTCACATCAGTATCCACAATAATCCACCCATCTTCTTCAACTTTTCTCGGAGTATAAACCGTTGGCAAACTACTAACATTAATATAGACCTTTTGACTAGTACTTTCGTCCGCATCTGGCGGCGAAAAAGTTGGGTAGTCATCCTCATAATCACTATCATAATCACGAGTCCTTTTCAAGTTCATGGGACCAGGCACCCCGGCATTCACTATAGCATCAAAATAATCTGCTGTAGACAATGTAGGCCTGTGGGGTTTGGAGAAGGGATGATGAGAAAATCCCACTAAAACATCGTCAATTAAATGGACGAGTGAAAAATGGAATGTGAAAAATTTTGCCTGAAGCGGATTTTTTATCCGGATTTGTGTTCTTGAGTTTGCGAAATTTTTGTTGCTTGTGCAGTCGAGATTGTTGCTTCATCGCTTGGAAGATTTAGTTAATAGGGCAAGAACGAAGGTGGAATAAATTAAAAGTAGCGTGAGGAAGGAAATTTTGGAAAGTGTCAAAACAACATTTTGTACATGCTAAAAATTGAGGTCTTAAAAGACCAGTCCGGTCGGAAAAAAGTCATCAATAATTTGTATATATTCGGAAAGTTCATGAAAAATGGAGCACTTTTTGTTTTTACGGTAAATTCTGAATCGCTGATGGTTTGGAGATAATTGCGTGTGAAGTTGATGAAATTTGAAATTTGTGTATTACAACGAAAACATGCATTGTAGGATACATGTTTTCGTTTGGATACATGTTTTCGTTGTAATACACAGACTTCAAATTTCGCCAGCTTCATATGCGATTATCTCGAAAACGACAACGATTCAGAAATTGTCCAAAAAATCGAATTTTGGTAAAAAAATTTTTTCTAAAAAATCGAATTTTTGCCAAAAAATTGAATTTTGGTAAAAAAATTGAAAATTTGGCCAAAATTCAAATTTTGTCGAAAAAATCGAATTTTAGTCAAAAAATTGAATTTTGTCCAAAATATTCAAAAATTGAATTTTTGCTCAAAATTGAATTTTTTTTCTCAAAAATCGAATTTTTTCCAAAAAATCGAATATTGGAAATTGGCGAAATTTGAAATCTGTGTATTACAACGAAAACATTTATTGTAGAAATATTCAGGCATATGTTTTCGTTGTAATACACAGATCTCAAAAGTCGTCAACTTCAAACGCAACCATCTCAACAACTACAACGATTCAGAACATGCCGTAAAAATAAAAAATGCTCCATTTTTCATGAACTTTACGAATATCAACAAAAATTGGCAACTTGTTTCCGACCGGACTTGCTCTTTAAGTTGTTCCCAGCGTCGTAGATATGGAGAAGAGGGTTGCTGTCGGCGAACCTCCCCCACGATAAATTGCAAAAATCAAAGTTATGACGCTGGGCACAAGTACCAAATTTTTCATGAAAAAATTTAAAAAATACCAAAAATTCAGCCTCACAAGGCATAACGAAAGTAACGAAAATCGAAAAAACCACTCAATTAGTTCAATAAAATGAAAAATAACCCCAAAACATGCAAGAATCGCATGGAGTCTAGCCAATAATCTTCACGAAAAAATGATAGCGTGTATACTAAGGGTTATATACTGAATGGAACGAACAATTAAGCTTATGCTCGCTTAGGGAGTCTCTCATCTAAATTAAAAGTCTCTCCCTCTATACTTCGTCCAAATGCCTTAAGGAAAAATGGATGTGCAATCTGGCGTAAAGTGTTAGGTCGTGCATAAAGAAATAGGTAAGTGCTATTATTTTAGATGTGAGATCCTCGATTTATTGGCTAGTACTAAAACATTTTCAGCCTTAAAATTTTGTTATAACTTTTTTCATGGTGAGAGAGAGAAAAGTGCATAAGGTCGCTGGTTTGAGTCCCACTTGCGTTGCTAAAAATCAAGTTTTCGAGCAAAAATTTCGCTTTTTTTCGATTTTTGGACAAAATTTGATTTTTGAGAAAAAATTCGATTTTGAGCGAAAATGTTGATTTTGAGAAAAATTCGAATCTTTATCAATTTTTAAAACCTTTTTATATGTAAAAAATGAACGAATTTCCTGAATTTTGACGAGCTATTCGAATGTTTCAAAACGGTGTATCGGAGCATAAAATCACCAAGCTTTAAGCATTCCCACAACCACAGTTATAGGTGCTATAAATCGGTATCAAGAAACAGAAAGTAACCAAGATAAACTCGATCGAGGATGGAAAAATAGTCACTTGTCGACATAAATGGGAAGAGGGGGTGGACAATTTTCGCACAACCCTATAGTATCTAAATTGAGCATATACGAGAGCTATTGGTTTCAACAAATGACAGGAAACAATCAGAATTAATGAGAACAGGAAGTAATGCCGAAGTCGAAGCAAGACTTCGAGGATTAGACACACACTTTTGACTAAAATTATAGAAAAATGACGAACATAATGGGTGCATCTTTTTGAAGTTTTTTCTTGGAACTGACTTTAGCGAAAAATTGTTATTTTTAATTAAAAATAAGAACATGCGTAAAATTTCCATTCATGCAAGCTTGCATTTAAAAAGAGCCTGAGTAAACAAATTTCAAAAATTCAAAATTCCGTAAAGAGAAAAGGAGAGAAAGAGCTCAACTTAATCAAATTACTGGCTTTTAAACAAATTAAAAGGTGGGGAAACTAGGAAATCATCGAGAAATTGACCATAAAGAAAAGTTTTCAATGTAAAAGGTACACAACAGTCCAAAAAAGTTGATTACCAAAAAATCCAAAATTAAACAATTCAATCAGAGGCAGCCTCCCTGGGGGGATGGGGTCACTTTACGAAATTTGTTTTTTTGGGTAAAAATTGAGGAAATTCGAAAGTTTAAAAACGAGTCATTCTATTCAGCTCAACGAGACGAGTATAACGAGATATATTGTACAAATACGCTAACGATTCACATGGTCGAGTGGTTAGTGTGCCAGGATTTGCACTTATAGATCTCACCCGAGACCTATCCTGGTATATAGCAAATTCTGATATACTAACCACTCGGCCATGTGAATTGTTAGCGTCTTTATACAATATATACCTCGTTTTACTCATCTTGTTGAGCATAGTCGAATGATTGAACCTTTTTTAAAATTTCGAATTTCCTCCAATTTTTGCCAAAAGAATCGCTATGGGGGGGGGGTCTTCCTGGGGCAGTCTCCTCCTTCTCCCACCCTTTAAATACGCCATGGGGGACAAGGGAGTCTGGGGATACACACAATTTTTCCTAGCTACAGCTAAAAATCCATTTTTAAACTTACCACTTGTAAAAGTGCACACATGACTATAAAAATTATAGAAATTTGCCCATGCATCTTTGATGCCATCTGTATTTTGCACATGGTACTTCCAACCAACTTGGAAAAGTTTGGCCAGTTTATCGAAACTGTCCAAAATTCCTTTTTTACATAAACCCGGTGACATGTATGGAGGTAATGTTACATTTGGACTAGATGAGCTAGGTACTAGACTAGTGTCGCGAATAACTATTTTGCGATTCATTTTCTAGAGTGGGTCAATACTTAAAATATACTAGGAAAGAAAGGCCATTTTGGGGTGGCTAAAATTTTTAAGGCTGAAAAAAAAGTTGTAAAATCCGCGAAAAAATTTTCGAATTCTTATATAACCCTTTTCATGATGAGCTTCACAAAATTGTCGACTAGCGCTAGATAGATAGAAGAAGCGATCGTCCGATCTGGCAAGTTAAGCAACTTTGAGACAGCTAGTTTCGATCCCGCTTCACTTTTTCTATTCATTGCGCTACGCAGATGCTCAACCGTCAAAAGTGTCAAATTTGACACTAGTTCAATTTTTTAGAAAAAAAAGGAATTTTTTCAATTTGAAAAAGTGTCAAACTAGCATATAAATATGCGAATTTGGGAGACAATATAATTAATATTGTGCATAAAATTCGCATATTTATAAGTCTAGTATCAAATTTGACGCTTGAGCATCATTAAGTCAACTCTTTTATGAAAATGCTCACCATGAAAATGGTTATATACAATTCGTAAAAACTAAAAGCTTGTCATTTATCAAGGCAAAAATTTTAGTAACTCACGCATACACTCAGGTGCATTAACTACGAAATTAAGCCTAATCTGCGCAATAAATATCCACCGGTTTAGCTCTGCCTACATAAATAAGCTGAGAAAAAGGCACGAAAACAACCATCAACGTCAAACTACTACTACCACTCTTTTAGAAGCGTCTACTTAATGTTAATCATTTTTGATCTTATTAGGAAGCGACAGGGATTTCTGAGCACTTACTTAGTACAATCAACACCTACATGCGCATGAATAATATGAATGGGAATATAGACTCGTTATATAATAACCTTTCTAAAAATATGAGAACGATCGAAGCCAGAAAAATGTGGCGGAAAAAGTGGGATGATAAGCCGGATAAGGAGGGGAAGTAATCAAACATCTTGAAAAAATGTATTTTTTGCGCATATATAGCACAGGCGTATATGGTTTGTGCGTGGGTGAAGGTATGCAGGGCCGAGATTCAGCCTGATCTAGGCCAAGCCATGAATTTTGGATCCAAAAATTATTTTCCTAAAAATGACCCTATCATTCAATGCGGATAATCAATTGTGCACATTCCCAAAGCTTGAAAATCTTTCCTGACCTTGATTCAGGGTAAAGGATAAGCCTAAGCCCAAGTCTAAAGAATAAGCCTAACCCTAAACTTAAGTCTAAACCTAATCTTAAGCCTTAAACTAAGCACAGGCTTAGGCTTAAGCCTATGCCTGTGCTTAACATCACTTCAATATTTTTTTTACATCCTCGCTAAGCGCTTTTTTGTTTTAGCTCAACTTTTTATAGCTCTTTTCACTGTCATTGAACCATAAATAAAAAGTATACACCTACATTTAGTCACGAATTAGCACAAGACTTACATCATGACATCAAAAAATTCTTGGAGCAGAAACATAAAACAATTTCATTACAAGCATGCAAAAAATTTTTACTAGTCTAATCTCGAATTAACCCACACCACCCTCGGTCTAAGTTCGAATTCCCAGCGGGAGTAATATTTTCTTCGTTGTTGCAAAAGAACAAAAGTTGTTGGAGTTAGCGCTATATCATCGAGATCAGTTTATAAATAGAAGTCTTAAACATTTACAAGGCTTATGGGCAAAAATCTTGGAATTTACGATTCTTTTAGCTCTTCTAGCAAAAGACGAAAATCTAGAAATTTCAATGACGCCTTTTGGTCTTGTTAGTTTCTAAGTCATATCTTGTTTTTGGCTTTTAGTTTACGACGTACCAAAATTCCTAAAACGATGAGGGCAAGGATCAGAATTTTTTTTCAAAAATGTCGTCAATCGACTCAGCTCGCCGAGCGCTTCAAGGTAAGTATCATATCATGAAGGTTTTGGGCGGTTTCCCCATGGCCAAGTGGCTAAAGTGTTTGCAGTTATAGGTCGCAGGTTCGAATCCCACTTCAAATTTAAAGTTGTCCAAATTTCATGAAAATTTTTGCATATACATATCTTTGTGCAGGGAACACGATGGCGCTATTATTTTTTCATGAAAACTTTTGGATTTGTAGGAAAAAAGTTTTGAATTTTTTGGGTTTTTTCTAAAAGTTTTCATGGAAAACTAATAGCGCCATTGAGTTCCCCCCCCCCCGCATAAAAATGTCGATATGCAAAAATTTTCAAGAATTTTGAATAAAATAAAGAATGACTTTTGACCGCTGGATCGAACCCGCACTCTATGAATTAATGCCCAACGCGTTAGCCATTCGGCCATGGGAAAATCCTCCTAAAACCCCATGATATGGTACTCATTTTGAAGCGCTCGCCGAGCTGAGTCGATTGGTGGCATTTTTCAAAATTTTGACCCTTGCCTTCATCTTTTCGGAATTTTGCCTGGATAAGTTCAGAACGCGCCATTCGATGTAGTATACGAACTTCAATCTTAAAATAGCCTCAACTATACAAAAAGAAAAAAAATTAAGGAAAACATTTTGCCCCAAAATGTCTTTTAACGAAGGTGGAAGTCTTTCTACTAAACCTAATCTCCCTAACAACGCCCATAAATCTTCATTAAGAATTTTTTGATAGGGTTTCTACTGAATAAAAATGTTTGGAGTTAAAAAATGAAATTCATATATACAGGGTGGCGCGCAAAAAGACGGATACTTAAAAAAATTTTAAATATAGTTTATTTAGCAGAAAACAACAACAATAATCATTCAAAATTACCTCCTTAAAAGTTCTACTAAGCCTAAGCCTAGGCTTAGGCTTAGGTTTAGGTTTAAGGCTTAGGTTTAAGGCTTAGACTTAAGACTTAGGCTTAGACTTAAGGTTTAGGCTTAAGGTTTAGGCTTAAGGCTTAGGCTTAGTGGAATTTTTAAGTATGCCATTTTGAATTATTATTGTTGTTGTTTTTGGCTAAATAAGCTATATTTAAAATTTTTTTAAATGTCCAGATTTTTGTGCACCACCCTGTATTTTTAGGTGGAATAGATGGGTTTTAACAAAAATTTGAATAATCGAAAATTTTTTTCAAAAAAGTGCTATGAGTACCAAATAAACCAGCTTCAAAATCAATTCGACGTAAGTGGGATTCGAACCCTGTACTATTGGACCCGAAGTCGGAAGCACTACCGCTGGACCAAGCTCACAATAAAACGCGAATTTTTAATTTTGCTTATAATTTAACATAAATTTTTTCTTTTTTTTGATTTTGTACTCATAGCACTTTTTTGAAAAAAATTTTGGACGATTTTTTCATTTTTTCGATTGAAAATTTTTTTCGAAAATGACCCTTTTAGGGCTAATTTTATGCGGGGAATCGAGTGCGCGCATTTCCAACGCTTGAAAGCGCTTCTCTGACCCCTGATTCAGGGAATCGGAGTGTGTGTATTGAAACGAAAATCGAAAATTTATATATATATACAAAATTTTTACAAACATGCAAAATCCTCCTATAACACAATCTAAGTAAATTTAATTTACCAAATTAGCTAATCTTGTTGCGCACGATCATGCTAAAATCCTTAAACTAATAATAACACCCCCTAGATATTTGCTCATAACATCTCCAACTAATGAAAAGAATAATTAACAATATTAATTTTAGCCTGTATAAAACTAATCTCTTAAATCTTATATGAATTTTCTGAGGTACTAAAACAAAAAAGGGCAAATAAAAACGAGATTATAGCTGATTTTCTCACAAGTCATTAGCCAAATGATTTTTTAGTTTGCTGTTAAAAATGACAATAAAGATTTTTTGGGAATATACAATTTTATTATGGCACTAAGGGCTATAAAATTCTCGAAATCTCTTGGTTTATGGCATAAATTTTTGGTCTAATGGATTTTTTGATATAACACGAATACGAAATGCACAAATCGTCAAAAAAATCTCAGCGATAGACGTAATTTAGTCGAAAACTTCAAAATTTCATCAAAAATCCATAAAACTCTTGTCCTAATCATAACCAAAATTTAGAACATTACTCCACTTGAAATGATGAAAAAACGCCAATTTCAAGAGCCCTATAGGCATCTATGCAATTACCACAAATGCATAAAAGCCATTTCGGCATCTTTTTTTCTATATATATCCAGATGCACAAATTTTTCGTGTTCATGAAGAATGCAACTCATCAACCAAGTCAAACAAAAAAGGATGCTTTTGAAGGAGAGAGAAGATGTATTGATTTCTACCTGTTGCGGGCGGATATTAGCCTATGGGCAAATAAACATTAAAGTGGAATAAAAGCATACTATATAGTACTAGAGGCCACCAAATCCGGATTTTCGGAAAAGTAAGCCCAAGCCTAAGTCCGAGCCTAAGCTTAAGCCTAAGCCCAAGCCTAAGCCCAAGCTTAAGCCTAAACCCAAGCCTAAGCCTAAGCTCAAGCCTAAGCCTAAGCCTAAGCCCAAGCCCAAGCCCAAGCTTAAGCCTAAGCCTAAGCCCAAGCCTATGTAATAGCCAAAAGAGATTCGGAGGGACCGGTTCTGGGAAAATTGAAAATCCGAATATTTAATTTTTTTCATAGTGTTTTTTCCGAGTAACAGGTTTTTTAAACGCCTAGATTCAGAAGCAAAAAAATTTTTTAAGTCTAAAAACAACGTATGACAGAGACTATTCGCGACAATCTTATTGACAAGCTTAAAAAAGCTATGAGAAATCCCCTCTTAGAAAGTCTAAATCAAAATCAACAGACTAATCTTCTCATTACTAGAAAAGGTGGATGAAATTCTTCTACGTAAAAGTTGAAACTAGAAATTAGGAACTAGTATCGATTAGGTATCTCACTGAACGTGAAATTGTCCAAAAAATTGGTCTTAGACATTTGACAATTCTAGTTCTCAGTACTGTTTGTGCTTTAAAAAATTCAAACTGAAAAATTCGCATATCAGAACACGCGAATTTTTAATGTTTTTTCTAGGATCTGAAGCAGAATCGTCTGAGCTCTTTCCTAGAAAAGCTGCATTAAAGATGACCGATTGGATGACGAGAAACCCTCAAATCAATCATATTCCCAACCTACTGGGACACCATATAAATTCAAATTGGAGCTAGATCGAACCATTTAAGGATAACTTTGAACACTAAAGAACTTGTCTCAACAAAAAAATGTATACAAATTTCTGGGTCACGAAACTTTTTGTTAAGCCTATTTTTATTCCAATTATAAATATAAGAATAGATCACAAGCTGAACAAAGGTGTCGTCATGACAACTTTGATTGAAGAATTAGCGGGTGTATGCAACATTTCCTCGCCGAAAATTTGTGCGCAGTGCCTATATGTAAAAGATTAAATTAATCAAGGAGCGTTATGAAAATTAGTTTTCGGATTTTTGATTCGCCGTGTGAGTATGAATAAAAGCGGATAGATTAGGAAGACTAATAGATTTAGAAAGGACTACATTTTATGAATATTTATTACTTTTATATATTAGTAAGTAGAAATCGGAAAAGGATCCCCGGTCAAGTTTTTCGTATCTACAAGTTAAAAATCGATAGCGAGGGATCATTGCAATCCGAAATTTATGGAGAACAATTATGTAGAATGTCATTTTCCCGGCAAAAACAATTTAGGGGGTCAAAAATGGGGACCCTCAAATAACCGAGGCAGTGACGTAACTAGAATTTCGAAAAAATTTTTTATTTGAAACATACGTGTTCGGATAGCTAATAAACGCTTCCCTGATTCAGAGAAGGCGTATGTATTGAAGCGAAAAGTCGCAAAACTGCGATTTTTGGCTAAAAACGGGGTAAAAATGTGCTGGAAATTCGAAAATTAACAAACGATTTTCTCGAATTTTCGGCTTTTTTTGAATCCGAGGAATTTTGTAAATTTCAAATTCGGATTCCCCACACATTTTTACCTCAAAAGGGGTCGATTTTAGGCAAAAATCGCATTTTTGCGACTTTTCGTTTCAATACACAGGCCTTCCCTAAATCAAGGAAGAGTTTTTTCGCCTCGAAAATGTCAAATTCAGATTCCCCGAATGTTTTTACTCCTAGAGGGGTCATTTATAGAAAACAAATTTTTGAAAATTTTTGGCCCCCCTCCAAAATTGTTATTCAAAAACAAATGATTCCATGAAAATATTTGTTTACTCAAGAAAAATTTCATTAATGAATCAGCTTGCCAAATGTTTTTTAATTTACCAGATTTTTCACATGTCACCAGTCATTAGTCGAATGGTCTTCGAAAGTCAAAGAAAACAAGTGAAAAACATTGACCTTTTAGCCTTTGTTTTTTGGACAAAAAACACCTACGTAACAACATAATGCATATAAGAAAAAACAAATTCTAAGCCAAATTTTTTCATTTCAATATTTAACCATTGTATAAAGTTTAAACCAACCTTCAAGATAAGGGTTGATATTGAGTGGATCAGAAGATGGGCCTTCTCCTTTCATCGTTGCAGCTGTGACTTTGAACGAATATCGGTTTTTGGCATTCACTCGATAAGTTATGGATCTGTCGCTCACCTGAAAAATTTATTTCTTATATAAAAATTATTTTTTTAGGCTGCGACCTTAGATAGACTTAATCTTAGGCTAAGGCTTAGCCTTAGGCATAGCCTTAGACTTAACTTTAGGCTAAGACTCAGTCTAAGGCTTAGGCTTAGCTTTATGCTTAGCCTTAGGCTTAGCATAAGTCGTATCAGTTCAGTTCAGATTTTCTTGTAGCATATATACATGTACAGGGTGTTTCAAAAAAGTGGAAAACGTGCGCAGCTTATCAGCATTCAAATTTTTTACAAGTTGAGGATGCTCTACAAGAATATCTAGGACTCTTTCGAAATTTCCACCATCAACTGGAGTTAGTCTTAGGTTTAGGCTTAAGCCTAGGCTTAGTCTTAGGACAAAGCCTAGGTTTAATCTTAGGCTTATGCTTATGTTGCCTGTCCACCTGCCAGGAATTCTAAATCCTATTTTCTCTAATCGATTCCCGGCATAAAATTTTCCCTATAGGGCCATTTTTAGAAAAAATTTTAAAAATTCATGTAAAAAGTCCCGGAACTTTTTGAGCCACTCAATAAATCCATAAAAATTAAAGATAACGAGTAAAGCACAAACAGGAACTAAGCCTGAGCAACAATTTTGCATAAAAAATTAATCAAAAGGAGCACTCAAGCGGGAGCAAAAATTCTATTCATCGCTTCTACATATGGCTAGTCACCCTTATACAAGTGACTAAATGAACATTGAATGTTTTCGCTATTTTCAAAAGCGGGCATTTCCCACTTTCCGGCATTCATTAGCGCCACTAATTGACTTCAACGTCCTGCCGGGCATCAAAACTTATGGACCTATAGAACCGCTGGTCATATGAGTCGAAGTATGAGGCTGTTGCAGTAAACTTTCACCAAAACAAGCTTAAGCCACCCATTTTGGCGATTTTTTATTGGCCACTCAAGAAGCCTAGAATTCTATGCCGAAGAAAAAAGTTTCGAAGCCAAGTAAAAAAAGGAAAAATATGGAAATGGATGACTTGTGGGAATTCTCGCACAACATGTGCGAAGTACAATTCTTTAGAGCTTTTTCTAATGGTGTCCGCATGAGAAATTATTGAATTCAGGGCCGTATTCAGGATTTCCAAAATCTGCAAGATTTTTTAAATGAAACGTACGTATTCGAAAATCCTATATAGTTTTAACACGGGAAAACTCCTTCAAATTTCCGGTATATTCTGAGCAACGTTCAACAAAATTTTAAAAAAAAAGTTGTTGAAAAAATTCATGTTAAATGATAAGTAAAATTAAAAATCCGATTTTTATCGTGAACTTGGCTCAGTGGTAGTGTTCCAAGATTCGAGTCTAAGGGTCTCGGGTTCGAATCCCACCTGAGACGATTTGATTTTGCTGCGAAATAAAAAGCAGCGAGCGATTTAGTTCCATCGACCTGAGTCATGTGCTACAGCGCGCTTCCACTGCACCACGCTGCTGCTATACGCCCAAATAATCCGCATGTGATGGCCAAGTGGCTCAAGAAGCCGACCGTCCAATCTGAAAAGTTAAGCAACGTTGAGTCCACAGTTTCGATCCCACTAAGGTCAAAACTTTGAATTTCAAAAAAATTGATTTTAAAGGAGCAAAAATGTTTTGCTCCTTGAAAATCAAATTTTTTTTGAAAACAAAAAGTTTCGACTCTATCGGGATCGAATCTGCAATGGCTCAATGTTGCTTAACTTGCCAGATCGGACGGTCAGCTTCTTGGATCAAAGAAACAAAAGCAAAACCTTTGGAATAAAAGCCTTCGGAAACAGCAACAAATAAGTTAAAGACATGAATATGATTCAAATTAACACATAAATAAACAGCACAATCCGTACAACATGAGTTTTTCGTCGCGAAGTAGTCCAAATGTTTCTCATTTGAGATAATTTTATGGGTATTTTCCGCTAGGCAAAGAGAAATCTCAAGAGAATACACTCCCAAGCAACGGTTTCCACACTCGCAAAATAGATTTTTAATAAATTTTTTATGACTCGTAATTTCGTGTGGTCATAATAAACTTTTTGAATATTTTTTTCTACTTTTTAAAGGACCCCAGTCCACTCGGAAAAAAATTCTATGTAAAAATTATATGTTCGGAAAGTTCATGAAAAGTGGAGCATTTTTTGTTTTTATGGCATGTTCTGAATCGGTTTAGTTTTTGAGATAATTGCGTTTGAAATTTGAATTTGCAAACATGTTTTCGTTGTAATACACAAACTTTTTTGAATTTTTTGCGGAAAAATCAATTTTGGCATCGATTCTTTAAATTTTATTAAATGAACATTGTAGCAATTTTTTATAGCTAAATGGAACGAATAAAATGACACCAAAATTATCCAATTTGAAAATTGTTTGCGTTATTGAAGAGAAACATGAATCAGGGTTTTCGTTTCAATAACCCAAAACAATGTTCAAATTGGATAATTTTGGTGCCATTTTGTTCGTCTCATTTAGATATAAAAAATTGCTACAATGTTCATGTTATGAAAATTTTAAAAATCGATTAAAATTTCAAAAAAGTCTGTGTATTACAACGAAAACATGAGAAATTTCAAATGCAATTATCTCAAAAACTATATCGATTTAGAGCATGCCGTAAAAACAAAAAATGCTCTATTTTTCATGAATTTTTCGAATATATCATTTTGAGAATTTTTCCGAGTATACTGATACCTTTTTTTAAACAATACTTACGTTTCTGTCGATTTTCTTCCCTTCGCCATCAAGAGGTGTCAACACGGCTCTATAGTAAGTAATATTTCCGTTTCGTTTTTCCATTTCCGGTGGATCCCACTGGACATTCAGCTAAAAAATTTGAATTTAAAAATAAGATAAGAAAAATATCTTTTTTTAATTAAAGTGGCTGCATGACCTAGTGGATATATTGTTCGTTTTCGCGCTAGGTTCAAATTTTTATAGCCCATAGACAAGTGGTTAAAACGCCAGATGCCCGCACTGAAGTGCGGGTTCGATCTCCGCCCATGACGATTTCTGTTTGCAGCATTCAAAAGTGATGAAAAATTTTTTGGGGCGGAAAATAGAAACTCGAACTTTTGTTAGAAAAATTGATTTTTTTGTAAAAAATTGAATTTTTCCCTCAAAAATCAAATTTTTTGGCGGTGAAAAATTAAATTTTTGCTACTATTACACTTCAAATGTGAATCTTCAAAGAAAATCTGCCTATTACAAAGTCATTAGAATTTGAGAAAATTGGCCCTCCTCCCTCAATAAAATCCTCGTCTTCAAAGATATTTTTGATCGATGAAAAAATTTTTAGTATCCATCAATCACGAGATTTTTTCGAGAGAAAAAATTAAAAAATTTTCATGCTCATGAGAAAAAAATAAGACAAGCTCAAAAATATTACATCAACAACAAAAAATGCACACTTCTAAAAGTATCACAAATGAGGCAAGATAAATCAGCACGTTTGTTTGATAAAAAAGAAGAAAACAAAAAACTTTAGTGACAAGTTTAACAACTGCTTGATCATGTGCCGGAAATTTTGGCTCAAATTTCTCGGGGGTTTTTGAGACATGAAATGATTAATTAGGGTTTAGGATTTATTTAAGTTGTCAAAATTTCTGGGCATTTTAGTTTAAAAATAGCGATACTCGGGAAAATTTGCGTCTGCGGTTCAAATAAATGAACAGACCATCCATTTGTTGAGGTGTGGTTGATTTTTGAACAAGATTCTAATGGATTAGGCTTAGTCTTGGGCCATAGCTTGAGCCTAAGCCTAATCCTAGGTCTAAGCCTTGGCCTAAGATTAAGCCTAAGCCTAAACCTAAGTCTAGGCCTAAACTTAAGCCTAAGACTAAGCCTAGGCCAAAGACTAAGCATTGGCCTAAATCTAAGCCTTGGCCTAAGCTTATGATTAAGCCTAAGACTAAGCCTGCTGTGATCATTTCAAAAATTCTAATGATCCCCCATTATGATTTTTACCAAAATTGTCCAAAATGTATTAATTTTGTGTAGCTCCAAAATTTGCCCCTAGATCGTATTTCCTATACCAACTTGCCCCACGTTGTGAATTATGCGAATTTCACACATAAGGAAAGCTGGTGGAGGAAAATGTGATCGTGAGGCAAATTTTCTGTGGGACAAATGGAGTGGGGCTCCATAAAGGTTGACAAAAATTTTCGGATAGGCCCCATAAAAAATTCTGACTATATCACTGGTTGAGCCATAGCGACAATTTTTTCTCCATAAACCCTTATAATCAGCCCGAAAAACTCAGTCAAAAAGAAGACAAAAGCAGTAAAGAAGCTCATCATTTGCATATAACAAATGAATAGCGCTGTTTTATTTACTCGTAGTTGTTTTAAGCAAAGGACCAAATGCCGACCTAATTCTCCCATTCATTCTTGTGTGTTACTAGATTTTATGCGAATATAACAGCTGACAAGATGAGGACAATACCATCTGGTGAAGTAGTTTTTTTTAGAAAGAAAGATTGCCGAGAAAACTTTATGAAATGAAGGCGGGCTAATAAAAAGCTAGTAATGTCTGAGATTTTGTTGCGATAAGATGTTGGATACTATGTTAGTGTATATGTTACGGGCTTTGACTTAGGCTTATCCTTAGGCATAACCTTAGACTTAACCTTAGGTTAAGGTTTAGCCTTAGACTAAGACTTAGCCTTAAGCTTAGGCTTAGCCTTAGACATAGCCTTAGACTTAATCTTAGACTAAGGCTTAGCCTTAGACTTAGGCTTAGCCTTAGGCTTATCATAGGTCATATCAGTTCTGTTCACATATATATCAGTTCAAATTTTCGCGAAAAACAGATTTTCCCGTAACATATATATATGTACAGGGTGTTTCAAAAAAATGGACTTTTGTGATTTTTTAATAATTTTAGACCATACGTGAATCAGGTTTTTCGTTTCAATAATCCAAAACAATTTATAAAATTAGATAATTTTTGTGTCATTTTAATCGTCTCAGCGAGTTATAAAAAACCGTCTTTCTTTCTTTTTTTTTAAATAAAAAGTCAAACAAGTTAAAAACAATTGGACGCAAGTGGGACTCGAACTTTTGAGTGTCATTGACTAAGTGACTAATGGCACTGCGCTATGGTGCCCCCAACCTTTTTTTTACTCCAGCTGAAACGGTATATTGCTTACTTGGCCTCCAACAATATCATATCGAACGTTCAAGGGCTCTCCCTCTGGTACTCCGACTGGTGTTATCAGCCTTTCTGTAGAATTTATGCTGAGTCCTTCGTCGTTAGCTGCAGCTAGGCGGATTTCGTATTCTCGGCCCATAGCTAAAAAAGAAGAATATAGGACATTTCTTAACAGTATAAAAATTTACTACCCGTGGTGAAGTGGCAAGCGTCTTACTTTACACTCAAATGGTCGAGTATCCAGTTAGGACAAAAATTTTATCTGCCCGATTCAAAAAAGTTGTTAAAGGAAACTCTCTTTGTATAACGGCCGTTATACAAAGAGATTTGACTACTACACCGATATGCGTCTCCACTACAGCCAAACACAAAAAGAATTAAAGGGAACTGATCGGTGTAGTCGATGAGCCTGTCGGAATCGTCAGAGGGCTTAGTCTTAGGCTAGGTCAGACTTAGGGGTCATCCAGATATTCCATAATCATGTTGGGAAGGGGGGGGGGTCGCCCTCCTCATAAAAATTGATTACGTTGGTGCATTTTTGATGATTACATTAGAGGGGGGGGGGGGGGGGTAAACCACCAAAAAGTTGATTACATAATATTTGGATGACTCCTTAAGGTTAGGCTTAGTTTTAGGCCTAAGCTTAGGCTGCCTGCTTTCCCAGCGATCATAGTATTTCATGTGAAAATGTGAAAGATAAAAATTCTACGGCAACTTTATGAAAGTTTCGGTTTTTTAAATCGGACAAATAAAATTTTCACCCATGAGAAATCGAACACTCGACCTACATAGTAGCGGGGCACTTCCATGCTTACCCAAATTATTTAACTCCACAAAATGCTGCGTCCCTGGCACTTCGGCTCTTTCAAACTCTATCTTATCCACCGGCCTATACCAAACAACATATTTATTAATCGGCTGATCGTAAGTAATTTCTGGTGGTAACCACTCAATTCTTGCTCTCAATGGTGGATCTTCATTTAACAAGCTAACAGATTGAGGTCTTGGCTCTGATGGGGCTAAAAATGATTTATATAAAAATTGTAATAAAACAGAGGTCTACGTATGCCACCGGTCATAATCTTCCTGCTAGATGAATGTTCACCATCTCCATACATATTGAAGGCATTAACACGAAACGCGTATTCCGTATTGGGCTCCAAATTGGTGATAAGAGTGTGGAGTTTCTAAAAGTTAACAAATAAAGTAAAGGGAAAAAGTGGGATCTAAAAAAAACAGGGCACAATGGGGTCTAAGTCCTATTTTATATAGCAACTTGATTTTTGAGCAAGATTCTAATGGTTTAGGCTTAGGCCAAGGCATAGGCTTAAGCCTAGGCTTAGGCTAATACTAAGGCTTAGGCTTGGGCTTAGGCTTAGGCTTAGGCTTAGGCTTAAGCTTAGGCCTAGGCTTAGTCTTAGGCTTAAGCCTAGGCTTAGGCTTAAGCTTAGGCTTAGACCAAGGCTTCGGCTTAGGCCAAGACTTAGTCTTAAGCTTACAAGGTTAATCTTAAGTCTAGGCTTAAGCTTAAGCTAGGCTTAGGCCTAGGCTTAGTCTTAAGCCAAGGCTTCGGCCAAGGCTTAGGTTTATTCTTAGGCTTAGGCCAAATCTTAGGCTTAATCATTGGATTAATTTTAGGCTTAAGCCAAGGCCTAGGCTTAGTCTTAGACTTATGTCTAGGTTGTCTGCTTGCCCGCATGCCTTAAAATTCGTGTTTGGCTTTTAAAAAATCGCGTTTAAAACTAAAAAGAAAGACGCTCTTTCCTAGCAAACAACCTAGCACGATGAAGAATTCTGACCTCAGCAAAAGAATCCGTCAACTAATGAGCAGCTTTTTAAGCTAAGGAATTGCGCGCAAGCACAAAGACCCATAATTTTTCGTAAAAATCTCTTTTAAGAGAAAAATTTTTATTTATAGGCTCATTGAGGTTGTTGATTATATTATATGTACGAAATCGAAAGCTTCCTAGTTGCAAAAATGAAAATAAGCAAAACTTATTGATGGATTCTTGAGTAGTTAATTACGACTATGACATGAAAACCTAAGGGAAATTGTGTAAATTATTGATGCGGACGTGATTTTAGAAGTCAGAAATCGCAATTTTTATAAGAAAATATTTTGAATCTCTTACATTAGGATCGGCGATAACGATTTCTTTCCTAAGCTTATCCAGTACCGGTTCTCCATTAAGTAGTTTTTCTTTATATACATAATAGCCCAGAAGTTCACCATTTGCCTGTTCTGGCTTCTCCCAAGTTAATTTCACTGCTGAAGCATTCACCGCTATAAGTTCTAGATCTCTTGGAGCCGAGGGAACTAAAAAAAAGTTTATTTCAATGTTTATAAGTGTAATAAAAATTTGATTAAAACACATAAGAATCATGCCATGCATGCAGGGCCGTAAAAATTCATGGCGGTTTTTCGGGCAAAAATTGAAGGGAATCGAAATTTTAAAAACTAGTCATCTATTGATTTAGCTCAATGAGTAAAACGAGGTATATACTGTATAAAGGTACTAACGTTTCACATGGCCGAGTGGTTAGTGTACCAGGATTTACACTTATAGATCGAGGGTTCAAATCCTCGCACACTAACCACTCGGCCATGTGAAACGTTAGTACCTTTGTACAATATATATCTCGTTTTACTCGTCTCGTTGAGCTGTGTCGAATGGCATGAAAGTTCAAATTTCTTCCACTTTCTACCAAAAACACTTGGTGATAGAAGGAAACAGTTTGCTTTTAAAAAATACAAATGGGACAAGGGAAAGTATGATTTTTGCAGCTGCGCTTCCCCCACTTTCTGTTTTAAACTACAACCGGAAAGGAGTCGCTGTGGTCAAATTATTTCCTGAGTCAGAGCCAGCATCATTTCAAGAAAGTCAATAATCTAATTTTGCTGGAGAAGACGGAAATTGAGAAAATTTCGGGCATTTTTGGATACTTTTTCATGAAATTCGATCTTTCGGTGAAGGGTAATCTATTGTGTCCATTAGGCTAAGGATAAGCAAATTTCCTGTTATTCACGCATGGGATAAACAATTTATTTCTACGCTAAGAGGTCAAGAATTTTTGGGAAGAAAAGCCTTTTTTTCAGGGCTCTGGGCCAGTAGCATAGCTATAAGGGGATCTGTACACCCCTCCCCCCGAATCCGAAGAATGAATAAATTTATCTAATGGTCCCTTATGAATTTATCTCTTATATTTTCCCCCAAAATTTGATTTTTCATCAAAATTTCGAATTTTGTCACCAAAAATGTTCATTTTTTATATTTTTTTACTAAAAAATGCCATTTTTCATCAAAATTTGTCAAATTTTAGCACAAAAATGCGATTTTTTGAATAAAAATTGCAATTTTTTCCAAAATATTCAAAAGAATACTCCCTTTCCAGTGGCTAAGACTTAGGACAAGGCCTAAGCCTAGGCTTAGGTTTAGTCTTAGGCTTAGATAGGGCTTTATGACCACATGGATTTTCAAACAATTTTTATGGCTACTTAGGTATCTAGGATGATCGTTTAAATCTTCCCTAGATAAGATTTATGTAATTTCCGTGCGAATTTTGACATGCACACATGCAATGGACGGTTCCAATAAGTGGGGTCTTATAGGACAGCCATAATTATCACTCTCTTGGGAAACCGGGAACATCGACTCGAGCATCCATAAATATACTTTACTACGGACATTAAGACAAACATGCCAACGTTCAGATGTACTCGTTAGTATGTGTTGAAAAATGACATGACTTGTATGTAATTTATAGGGTGAGTCAAACAAGTGCATTTTTGGGGCACGAAAAAATTGTTTGGGACCTTTTTTTACTAGAAATGACCCATATAGGGGTAATTTTATGCGGGAAATCGATTGCGTACATTTTCTAAGCATGAAAACGCTTTTTTGACCCTGATTTAGGAAATGGAGTTGGTGTATTGAAGCAAAAATCGAAAAATTTTCTTTTTCCCTGTACATCAACTCTATCCCCTGAAGCAAGGTCAAAATAATTTTTCATGCTTAGAAAATGTGCACATAAAATTACCCCCCATATGGATGCTCTCAGGGCGAAAATAGAAATTTTTTCGATTTTCGCGTCAATAACCGAGTCCATTCCCTGAATCAGAGAAACGTTTTAAGGTTCGGCAATGCGCAAAATCGAGTCCTCGCATAGAAAACCCTTCTTTGGTGAAAATTAAAAAACATGAAAAAATCGCAAAAAATTTTTTGGGGGGAGCCCTGTAAAATTTTTAAATTAAAAAATTTCTTCCAAAACTTTACCTTTTTGGACATATCCATTCGAAAATACTACTAGAGTTAAAATATAAAAAATTAAAATTTGCATAAAATCCTTCCGACGCTTCATTTTTATAAGCTTTAAAAAAATCAACTAGACGCTTTCAAAAATACGTTCCAAAAATTCAAATCACTCCGATATGTTTCTTTGTAAATTATTGTTAATAATTGATAATAAAGAAAATTCATTAAACCTAAAAAGATCTTCAATAATACAAATAAAAGATCACAAATTCACGCCTTGTTCATATAGGGTGGGTCAAAAAGTGGCTTTTTCTGCAATTTTGTGGGACCCAGATCGTATGGATTTTCTTTATAATAGAAATTTTTTCACAAAAAGTGATGTTCTACAAAGTTGTCCGTCATGATCTCAGGAACAACGTTGTAGAATATCACTTTTTGTGAAAAAATTTCTGCTATAAAGAAAATCCTGGATGAACATATCCCAAAAAAATTAGGTCTAAAATTGATTTTTTTGAGCTTTTTTAAAAAGCCACTTTTTTGGCCCACCCTGTAAAATTCATAATGACCAAAATTATGCAACATATCAATTCCGCATAAAAATTTTCAAGCGCCACACTTTTCGGTGCTCGGAAATTTCGGCCGAAAAGTCAACAAATAAACTGCGTTCTTAATGATGAGTCCGTTTCTGTCTCCAATATGGTCTCCAAGCACAACAGAAAAGAAGAAGAAACGGCCACCATAGTCTAAAACCACCCCCGCTGTTGAGCTTTCTTTGCTTGTGTGTGTGTGCTAATCCAAATAAACTATGATATAAGTCGCGCGCCAGCCGCAGGAAAATTTTCACTCCAAAATTAACGGAAATGAACTGTTTCGATAAGAGAATAAATGTAACTAAAGGGTTAACAGAGTTGAAGAAAAACGGCAAACCGTTTTGCAAAAAAAGTTCCATGGTGACCGAATGGTTAGGACTCTAGGATTACACTTTAACGGGTCAGGTTCTAATCCCCCTGCTTTTTGGACACTCTATGAAACAGAGTTTAGTGAGAAGAGTCAAGAAGACCAAATGATCCCCTGTCCAAAAAAATCCAAAAAATGAAAAATTTTTCTTAATGGTCCCATTATTTTTGCCAAGACAAAAATTTTTCGTAGTCCCCCTCCCCCCGAAACTATACCCTGATTACGTGCTTGCCAGCCGAACTTAAAAATTAAAATCTGTGGACCAAAACGCGTAAAAGTCAATCGTTCATCATCAGCACATCGCAACAACTTTGAAGAGAAATTCTCATGGATTTTCGAGTGGTAGAGAAGAATGAAGAGCGATAAAAACGATTTATGAGCTCTTTGCGCGCATTCCACAGATCACTGGGGTTTTTCAGTTTTGCATGCGCATGAGACCGGCGATTTTTTTCATAACCACCTTAACGACCCTACAAAGACAAAGACGAAAATTGGATTTTCAAGTCACAAATTACACAAATTTGAGAAATTTTTGTGAAAAAATAATTCACTATAGTCTGTATAAGACTATGCCTAAGATTAAATCTTAACCTAAGACTAAGATTAAGCCTTGGCTTAAGCCTAAGCCTTAGTCCAAGGTTAAGCCTTGGCCTAAGCCTAAAACTAAGACTAAGCCTAAGCCTTAGCCTTGGCCTAAGCCTAAAACTAAGCCTAAGCTTTGGCCTAAGACTAGCCTAAACCCCTATGTTATGGTACTCATTTTGAAGCGATAGGAGAGCTGAATCGATTGGCGACATTTGGACCGTTGCCACTTTGTCGGAATTTTGCTACGCCGTGCTGCGTCCGGCACCAGGGTTCCCCTACTTATAATTTCTGGGTCCTGATACCCCAAAGATGTGGTCCCATCTGGAGTCTGAGTATATAACATAAATATGTCTTCAAAATGTCATAACAAAAAATGTCGGCTGAAACTTTCAAGCCAATAAGAAGCGACAAAAAATATATCTTTTTACAAAAACCTATCAACAATCTTCTTTTTTACACGGCTGAAAAAAGTCGCTATAACAATGCCTTAAGTGGTAGGAAAAGCGCTAAAATTGCTGCGAAGCAAAGTTTAGTGTGTTTACAAGACCGACCAACACTGCACATCAGAGAATAAACGTTTATAAGTCAATATAGCACGCATCTTCTCTTTGCATTTTGTGCCACTCAAACAGAAATGAGCGGGCGAAAAAAACGGACGAAGATGACTTGGGCCGAGTGAGAAAAACGCCTATATATGTCATTATTGTACGGAACATCAATGTATGGAAGTGGGAGCAGATCGATGTGATGCCGAAAAAGAAAGAAAGAAGCAAACGGTGAATATATGAGGTTATTATGTATATGTTTATAGCGGTAAAGAAGAAAGCTGGGACGGTTGATTTTTGAGGGTTTTATGGAATTTTGTGATATTTTAAAGGACCACTATACTCTGAAAAAATCATTTTATATTTTAGGTTTATGCTTGGGCTAAGGCATAGGCTTAAGATTAAGCTTAGGCTTAGACTAAGGCTAAGGCTTACTCCAAGGCTTAGTCTTAGCCTTACTATAGCAATAAACATAAAAATAGCCAACATCAAAAAATAAAACTAGTCAAAAATGTATGAAAAAATTTCCTAGAAAAGATATCCACGAACAAAACTTATTAGTCCTTTCCTCCGTATAAGTTGACACCGGCACATTCAAGCAAAGGATGAGAAAGAGACTCCAGGCGGGCAGCAATATAGCATTTTTCGTTTCATATTTTTTCCTTCTTCTCGGACGACAGCAAGGATCCACCGAAAAGATGAAAAATAAGGTGGATGTCGGACAACACACGAGAAAATGAGATTCCAAAAATCGGTCGAAAGCATGCAAAATGCGCGAATTTGAAACATCGCTGTGTAAAACTTATTTGGAATGTGGGAAAGGGAACAGTTCAAACGGAGTGGGGATTATTATTAGTTGAATATAAGATGAAACAGGGAATTTGAGAGTATGTTCAAATGAAGCTTTCTAAATTTTTATGAATTAAAAAATTTTTTTGAATTTATGCAAATTTTTGAATTTTAAATAAAAATGATATTTTTGGTCAGACCAAATTGTCATATTCCATATTTCCTAACACAGCAAAAGTGAATTTAAAAATTTACATAGGCATAAATCAAAAATTGAACTTGTTAAAAAGTTTTAAAATTAATACAAAAGTGATTTTTTAGGAATAAAGGCGCTTAGGCTAGGTTTAGGTTTAGGCTTGGGCTTAGGCTTAAGCCTAGGATTAGGCTTAGATTTAATCTCAGGGTTAGACCAAGGCTTAGATTTAAGCTTAAGCCTAAGCTTAGGCTTAGATTTAGTCTTAGACCAAGGCTTAAGCCTATACTTAGGATTAGGCCTAGGCTTAGGCTAAGGCTTAAGTCTAGATTTGGGCTTAGGCCAAGGCTTAGGCTAAGGCTAGATTTGGGTTTAGGCCAAGGCTTAAGTCTAGGCTTAGGCTTAACCCTAAGCTTAAATTTAGTCTTAGGCTTAGGCCAAGGCTTAAGTTTAAGCCTAGGCTTAGGCTTAGGCTTAGTCTTTAGGAATTTGACCCCTATTTTTGCTCAAAATTTTTAATCTTTAATATTTGATATATAATCTTTGAAATTTTTCACAAAACAACCTATAGAAAACTGAACAACGGTATAAATATCCCAAATGTCCTCATTCCTATATGCAAATATGTGACAAAAGCGGCCGGTATTCAATACCATTAGTAGGCAACTAGAATGAGAATGAATAATAAAAGCGCTTTGTTGATACCGAAATGTTGGAAAGACAAGGAAGGCAAGGCACGCTATAAATCAATGACTTATATAGGTTATTGTTTGGAGTTTAATTGGTTATTTAGTAGGGTAAATTAAAGAGCGCAGAAAATACTTTTTGGTAACGAAAAATTGCAATTTTGTGAATAGCCCTTCTATGTAAAAAATAACTAAAATTAACGGAAAATAGAAACCTGCCAAACAACAATAGGACATATTCAGAAAATTTGGGTCAAGCCTTAAAATAAGGGCTATATCCGAGAGGAAGCGGATATTGAGGAAGCGCAAGCTGAAATCTCGACTTAAGTGGCCATTAACAACCCTAATCGTATTTACACATGGAGAAATGCCAAAAATTGGAATTTTCGGGTAAAAAGGATTTTTTATGCTAAAATGCTCACAACTTGCCCCCTCCGATTTTGCCGAAACCGGGCTCAAAATTTTCCTTATTTGATTATAAACTTTTTTGAAATTACGCCCCATGCGCCTCTAATGTCCGATATTTTCGTTTCAATAAACAGCCTTTTATTGATTCAGGAAAAATTAATAAGAAATTCAACTTTCTGTATATTCTGCAAACTTTAAACGCTAATATCTCGATGAGGAAGGCTTATGGAGATAAGTATAAGACTAAGCCTAAGCCTAAGCTTTAGCCTAAGCCTTAGCCTAAGCCTTGGCCTAAGTCTTGGCCTAAGCCTTGATCTAAGCATTAAGCTAAGCCTTAGCCTTAGCCTAAGCCTTGAAATTCCAAAAAAAATTTATAACCAAGTTGGGTATGAGGAATCGTTTGAGACCGGTTTCGTCAAAATCAGAGGAGGACAAGTTGAAAGTGTTTAAAAATTAGAACCGATAAGAAAAAATTGATCAAAATTCGAAAAATAGGCTTAAAATAGTCTAATTTCCCCATTTCTAAGTTCAAACTCAAAACTTCGAGTGTCAATTCGGACTTTTGAAAACTCGACTTCCTAAATTTAATTTGCCCGTTCGTCCACATTCTTATATGAAATTTCTAATTGTACGCCCCAGGGAGTGATCGGCTTAGAGAGGAGAAGGAATGAAAAACCCGAGGAATAGCAGCGGTCACAAGAAGCCGAAGTCTTAAGTAATAGAGTATGGCTAATTTTAATTTCGGGGGAAATTTCTTAGCTTACAATTATTCTTCTGGTCGAATGAGCTCTTTGTGTGTTCGTGTGTTCCAGAAATGGAAAAAGCCTGTACTCACATTGTTAGTTAAGAAATGTGCTTTTAAGCTATACGACTCATTTTTTGAATTTTCATAAGTTTAACGCGGTCCCCTAGCTTAGCTAGGGGACTGTGTTAAACTCGCCTAGGCCTAAACCAGGGGGCTGTGGTAAACTCGAGACCTTCTTCCTACACATCTAATTATCCTTCTTCATCATAGTCATAGAGAGTCAAAAAAATTTTTCACCTTATTTCAAGAAAATTTTGATTTTTAAATTTTTTCAAAAGTTTTTACGGGAAAATAATAGGGCCATCGTGTTCTCCGCATAAAAATGTGGATATGAAAAAATTTTTAAGACTTTTGACAACAAAATAAAAAATGACTTTTGGGCACGGGATCGAACCCACGTCCTACGAGTTAATGCAGAGCGCTTTAGCCACTCGGACATGGACAAAACCTCCAAAACCCCCATGATATGATACTCGTTTTGAAGCTCTTGGTGAGCTGAGTCGATTGGCGACATTTTTTAAAATAGATTTTGACCCTTGCCTTCAACATTTCGGATTTTTTGTACGCCATGTTGGGGGTTTAAATCAAGCGTTCTCGAGATCATAAGACTTAAGCCTAAGCCCAAGCCTAAGCATAAACCATTAGAGTGTAGGAAAAACTCACACAAAAATTACACGTTTATAGTAGTATAGCACGATAAAAATGAAAGCCAAAAATAAATCAAAACCCATTCAAATCACCCAAATTCATCATTATGAAGAAAAATAAGAAAAAAGATGAATAGACTGCGTGTTGTATCAAGTCCGAAGATCTCCCGTTCGACAGAAAAATAGAAGAAAAGTGTACGGGCATGCATGATGCACATAGTCTGTCCACAATGTGTGTGATTGCCTCGGCATCCACCCAAACCGCACAAACAAGTCAAAATGTATGGGAGAAGAAAGAGAATTGAGAAAAGTTGAGCGGGCTGAATGGACGCGCAATTTGCATATCGATCACGCCGGTTCACAATAGTTGGAAAGTTTCTTAGGTACAAACGGAGTGTAGGAAAGTGAAAATAGGGGTATGTCGTGCCGTTTACGACTCAATTTTCGAAAAAACTATCAAAAATTCAAAAAATTTTCAGGTAAGGGTGGAAAGAACTACTATAGATCATTTTTGAAAAAATGTATCTTTGTGTGAAAGTTGCTATTTTTGCCCCCAAAAATCGTATTTTTGACAAAAATGGCAAAAAAATTTTATTGATAAGATCGACCTCTATCTAATACAAAAACATAAATTTTTCAATTTTTGATTTTCATAAAAAATTTTAAAAATTTATCAAATATCCATATTTCACCCCATGATCTTTATCATCCATTTGGGTGTCCTTGGTTATAAAAAAATCTGTTGTATTCAAAACAGGGGAACATGCCAGTCATGTGCCTCTTCCAGCAAGATTAATGGCCAAATAAAGAAGGAGAGATTAAAAAGAACAACAGATGGTTTCGAAAGGCGCCTCGAGTGTTTTCGGCATGAAGCCAAGGCCTTTTGCTGCTCTTTATTCTCGAGTTTCTGCGCATTTTCGATGGTTTACCACATTAACCCCTGAGTATGATAGGTCCATTTTGGGACAGGCCCAAATTTGAATAATATAATCAAGAGGAGGGTACTCGAAAAATTATGGAAAAAAGATCATGTTTCATTGGGATATTTGATGAAAATTTTTTATATTGAAATAAAAAAATAAAAAATGAAAAAATGATACAAATTGAAAAATTCGTTAAAAATTGAAAATACGACAAGTACGAAAAATTTAACCAAATCGAAAAATTTGTCAAAAATTGAAAAGTTCATCAAAAATTGAAAAATTTATCAAAAATTGAAAATACGACAAGAACGAAAAATTTAATCCAAATTTTGCTCTCTATCACATGGCATCAACTTAAAATTTTTACTAAAGTCCGTTTCCGCTGCCAATGTGAAAAAGTCAGGGGACGATGGTCAAGTGGTCCAAGGCGCCGCCCGTCCGATCTGGCAAGTTAGACAACGTTGAGCTTCGATCCCGTTAGGGCAAAAATTGTGATTTTCAACAAATTCTTTTATAAAAAATGGAGCAAAAAATTTTTGCTCCATTGTTTGTAAAAGCAAAAGCAAGTTTTCTGGAAATCAAAATTTTGCCCTAGTGGGGTCGAACCTCTGGGCCCAACGTTGCCCAACTTGCCAGATCGGACGAGTGGCGCCTTGGACCACGTGGCCATCGCCTCCAGACTTTTTCCCATTAGCGGCGGAAACGGACTATAAAATAAAAAAGCTTCAAAAAAATAGACTAAACCTAACACAATCGACCCGCAAAATTAGCATATAACGGCATTCCAACTCAACTAGCTCAAAATTTATTGGTCTACTAGTGGAGAGCAAATTAATCGGTGGAATTTGTGCCGTTCGGGAATTAAAACGAAAAATGCGGGAAATGCAAAGTGTGGATTTTATTGACAGACGTCGGTTTAATTGCTGGGTACTCGGCTGCTGGACAACGCCTTATGTGGGCCTAGAAAGTGGGCTTATGGAAAAGAGAATAGAGGCTATTTCTCTTCTTCATATAAGATAGTCTAGGCGTAAAAATTGCGCAAAATACTATATGTTTATAACATATAGAGGGTAGAGAGATCATAAGGCGAGAAATGTAAGAAAGAAAAGGATATAGGAAAATGTGAAAATCTAGATAACTCTATACTTTTCCTTATTACCCTCAAGATCAAAACCTCAAGAAAAGAACCTTATGGGCAACAGCGGCGGCAGCAGAAGAAGCGGTCAAATGTGAAAATGCAAAATTCTTTATTAGCCCAACGGCGATTCATTCATTCGTTCATGTCCGAACACGCGATAGAAGAGCAAGCCAATACAAGCAACAATTAGTCATCAAGGAGAGAAAGCAAGCGCGGAGGAGGGCGATTCGAAATTGCGTAAGAATAGGCCCAAAATTAAGCTGTATTGAGAGGAGAAAATTAAAGTTCAACAAGACTTTTTAATGAAAATGCGCTAATGTCAATTTGAACACTTTCAAAAGGTCGATTGTTTGCCAAATGCTTGATTTTAGAGCAGTTTTTCACGCTGAACACGATGGCGCTAATGGAAAAATGTAGAATACCCCAAAAATTGTAAAAATGTGTATTTCGCTTCAATACACCGAACCGTTCTCTGAATCAGGGAAGCATTTTCAGGGTTAGGGAATGCAAAAGGAATCGATTGCGCGATCATTCCCAAACTCTAAAAATGCTTCTCTGACCCTGATTCAGGGAAGGGGTCGGTATATTGAAGCGAAATACTGTATTGAGAGGAAAAAATTAAAGTTCAATAAGATTTTTTAATGAAAATGCGCTAATTTTGACCCCTAGGGAGTGTGTTTCGATAAAAATTTCGGATCTTTTTACTTCGGCCTTGGGGGTCACGTTAAATGCCCCCCAAGTTCAGTAGCTCCGAAATTCCTTACAAATAAGGAAAAATGGGAACCCTACTGAAACCCCTTATTTGACCCTGATTCAGGGGAAGAGTTAGTGTATTGAAGTGAAACCGAAAAATACCCTTACAAGAGGGCTATGTGGTCGAAGATGTCGCCACTAGGGGATTTTTCTAGCGGGGAATAGATTTCGCGCATTCCCGAAAAATGCTTCTCTGGCCCTGGTTCAGGGAAGGGGTCGGTGTATTGAAGCGAAATACACAGACCCCTTTCTGAATTAGGGTTAGGGAAAGCGTTTTCAGTGTTCAGGAATGCGCGCAATCTATTCCCTGGATAGAAAAATCCCAGGAGTGTCATTTTAGACAACCTAGTCCTCATGCACGACTAATTTCGATTTTCGCTTCAATACACCAACCCCTTAAAAAAATTATTCCCTGAAACAGGTTCGGGAATGCGCGTAATCTATTCCCTGGATAGAAAAACCCCAGGAGTGTCATTTTTGATCATCTAGCCCTTGTACGATTTACGCTCAAAAACGGGTTAAAGCATAAAAATGAGGAACAAAAATTGTACTCTAAAAAAATTTAAGACTCAAAATTTTCCTCTCAAATAAAAAAATAAAATACTACAATATGACCTCTACCTATATAATAAAACCGATCAAAAATGCATAAAAACCGCACGGAAGTCCAGCACAGAAGCCAAAAAAATACACATCGATGATGAATAATAGAGGTCAGCTGTTGGCACTCACTACTTTTCTATCGATCGGGATGCCACGAACAAGAAGAAAGCCTAGATTGCAGGACGAGAAAAAGGTTGAGTAATCCCACAAATGGCGCAAAAGGTCACACCTAATAATACGCTGTCCATCATCTGAAAATCGCCTTACGGCTATGCCTAGTTGGAATTTTTTTCTGACTACTGAAGAGAATAGATTATATTAGATAGATAATTGATCTAATTTATGGGGCCAATGGTTAAGACAAAGGGTCAAAGAGGCAAAACATGCCAATTTTAGAAATTTATGCATACATGTAGGCTTGGGCTTAGGCTTAAGCTTAGACTTAGGCCTTAGGCTTGGGCTTAGGCTTACAGGGTGTGCGAAAATTATTCAACCCCTATAGTAAGATATATGTCGAAATTTATGCGCATAGATTGTACATTTGTACGTACAGGATGGCCAAAAAGGGGCAATTTTGAGAGCTACTACACACAATAGGGGGAGGGATTTTTTGAAAACTTTTTCACTCACGTGAAAAATTTTTTAAAATTTTTTCTGGGAATGACTCCTCTAGGGGGTAAAAACATGCGACGAACCCGAATTTGATGTTTTCGAAGTGATAAAACGCTTCCCTGATTCAGGGAAAACTAGTGTATTGTAACAAAAATCAATTTTTACGACTTTTCGCTTCAATACACAAACCTTCTCTGAATCAGGGAAGAATTTTTTCGAAAATGTCAAATTCGGATTCCCCCGCATGTTTTTACCCCTAGAGGGGGTCATTTCCAAAAAATTTTTATATAGATAGCCTCGCCCCCTATTGTATAGTAGCACCCAACTTTTCCCAAAAAATTAAACGATTCCCACAATTCCATCCGCCATATTTAATCTCATCTCAAAACCTGCTCATCAATAAATAAATTTTCGGCGGCATATAACAAAGTGGACTTTTCGAAAATTGGAAAAACAAGATTGGAAAGAGAACTTTTGGCGACATTTCACTGCCCACTAACGGAAAATTTTTCAATCCATTTGTGGTTTTGGAAGAAGAAGAATTGAAAAGAAGAAAAAGAATATATCACATCACCAACGGATTGTTGGATGTATGGATATTGGTCAGAAGAGGAACATACGCACCGAAAAAGGCAGCCGATAACACAGCTAGATCGGATTACGCTCTGCGTGTCCCTTTCGCTTCGGCGGACATTCACTTTTATATTCACGTTCACTGACCATGAAAATTTTTCAACCACGATGCGGGGTATTTTTCAAGAGCGTTTTATGACTTTGTTTGAAAGTTGAACAATTTTATATGACAAGAAAGTTTTCGAACACAATAGAAGGGCCACACACGTGAAAAAATTTTCAAAAATCTTTGAGCCTGATTCAGGGAATAGAGTTGGTATATTGACGTGAAAATCGAAAATTAAAATTTTTTCTCCAGTACACCAACTCCATTCCCTGAATCAGGATAATTTTTTCATGCTTAGAAAGTGTGCGCAATCGATTCTCTGCATAAAATTACCCCCAGATGGATTCTTTCTGGATGAAAATAGAAATTTTTTAATTTTCGCGTCAATACACCGAATCCATTTCCTGAATCAGGGGTTTTTTGTTGTTCCTTTTTTGAACAGCAAAAAAGAACACTCATGAGAAAATTGAGTTTTTTAAGAATTCAACGAAATTCGATGAAATGCAAACAGCTTTATTTTTTGTCTCAATATTTGAGTTTATAAACGGATAAGCACTCTTATAATAAAAAATGACGTTTTATTGAAAAATGACGTGGGTGCAGGGGATGCAGATCAAGGCCCGATCTCGGTCGGAAAAATTAAAAAAAAGACTTTCTAGGGGTAATTTTATGCGAGGAAATCGATTGCAACCATTTTTAGAGCGTGAAAACGCTCTTCTGACCTTGATTCAGGCAATTTTAGGGTATTTTTTCGCTACTTTTCCTTCTAAAAAATCCAAAAATTGGCTGAACCAGGGTCAGGAAAGCGTTTTCACGCTCTAAAAATGGTTGCAATCGATTCCCTGCATAAAATTACCCCTAGAAATTCATTTTTTAAAAATTTTTTCAGACCGAGATCGGGCCTCGATCTGCTCCCCCTTTAATTATAGTCGAAAAAACGCCATACAAAACTAACAACAAAGAGACTTGTAACAAATGACCTATTGTTTCAAAATTTCTACACTAAAAAAGAGACCGCAACTCGCCGAAAAGCATAGAATTGATGAAAAATTTTGCAAATGAACAATTCGAAAGTGACCAACTGGTTGTGTTGGGTAAAAAAAGTTCATCTTCATCGACTTTTCATCGGCTCTCGGCACATTATTACGGTTTGATTAACAACCCCTTTGGGAATAAGTGGAACGAAAATAGTGCAAATGTGCCGCAAAAGGTCTGGAAATAGAAACTTTTATGACTTTTTTTAAAGATGAAAATTAGGAGAAAGATATTTTGGAGCAGAGGGTCACCCTAGGGTCAAAAAATCGAAAAAAAATTTTACAAAATTAAAAAAAAATTTTTTTCGATTTTTGACCCTGGAGTGACCCTTTGATCCACAATAGCTCCGATATTTTTTCTATAGGATGCCCTAGAAAAGGGCAATTTTGCGATTTTTTCAAAATTTATTCAAAAAATCCTTTCCCCAATTGTTGACCTCTAACATAAACTATCAATTTTTTTCATCATGAAAATGGCGCATCTGCTTTTGTTTGCCCACTGACCGGAAATGAACAACCTTTTTGATGGCCCACTTCGACTAGGAAATGGAAATTTCTTAATGTTATATATGTAATCTGATTATCCCATAGCCTAGCTCTCTTGGTTTAGCTCTTTCTACATAAACAATTTTGTAAAAAATTTTACACATAAGTCATGTCATTTTTACACAAACATCATTTCAAGGTCTATGCGTGTATCTATAGTTTTATACCAAAAAATTTTTTGGCTAATTTTTTGTACATAAGGATAATTTTATGCGGGGAATCGATTGCGTGAATTCCCGAACTCCGAAAATACTTCTCTGACCCTGATTCAGGCTAGTGGTGGGTGTAATGAAGCAAAAATGAACAGATTTTAGCCAGAAAATTATCTGTTTAGGGGTTTTCTAGGCATTGAATCGATTGTGCATATTTTCAAGACATGAAAAAAATTCCCTGATACTGATTTAAGCGAGTTTCATCAAGAAAACTTAAATAAGTATCAGGGAAATTTTTTCAAGCCTCGAAAATGTGCGCAATCGATTCCCTTCATAAAATTACCCCCAGATGGATGCTTTCAGGGCGAATAGAAATTTTTTCGATTTTCGCGTCAATACACCAACTCCATTCCCTGAATCAGGGTCAAGAAAGCGTTTTCACGCTTCGGAAATGCGCCCAAGCGATTCCCCGCATAAAATTACCCCCCCCCCCCAGGAGGATGATTTCTGGTCGGAAATTTTTCGATTTTCGCTTCAATACACCCACCCAATACCCTGAATCGAGGTCAATGAAGAGTTTTTACGCTTTGGGAATGCGCACAATCGATTCCCAACACAAATTTACTCCTATATACAAAAAACTAGTCAACAAATTTTTTGGCATAAAACTATAGGTACGCGGCATAGACCTTTAAACGCAAAAATTTACAAAACATGCATGCACAAGAGTTAAAAATGATTAAACCTACCAGGCATTCGATGAGAATCAGCTAAAAAATAAAGATGTTAGTAGGGTTAGATGCACTCTTTGCAAAAAAATATTTTAAGCGGAAATTTTTAAATGGAATAAATATTAGCACGATATATAGCTTTTTATAGTGAAAAAAACGGTATAGTCAAACTTCCGTTTAATGGCGGCGACCACGCAGGGATGCCGGCAGGAAAATTTGGTATAGCAAGTTAATTTCTTTATATATCAAATTTTCCCGCCGGCATCCCTGCGTGGTCGTTATGTCCCCCGCCGGGTGTCATAAAACAGAGGTTTGACTGTATATAGTTTTTTCACCATGCAAAAAGTTGGGCCCATATAGCGTAATAGATAAAGAAGGTGTTCGTCTGATTTGGCAAGTTAAGCAACCTTTAGAACGACGGTCTCAACCAGTGGCATAACCAACCCCACCCCCGTCGTGGGCTTGCAAAATGACAAAAAAGTTCAAAAAACAGTGCTTCACACCAACACAGCACTCGACGTTAATTCAAAATCACAATAATTTTCTTCAAAACTAACCATCTCCTTTAGTCATCCTCTTTACAACTTGGCTATATGGACCAAAACCAATCTCATTTCCAGCGGCTATACGAATTTCATACGCCTGATATGGTTTAAGGTCGTTGATCTTCAACTCTGTGCTTATGTTAGAATCTTGAATCTTGGAATTCCATTCGAATTCAACCTCATTTTCATCTTTTTCTTCACTTTTTAGATTAGATGAGTCATCAAGAGGAGATGAAGTGATGTTTATAAACGGCCTCCATTCGATTTTGTAGGTGAGAATTCCGTAATTGCTGTCATGATCATCATCATCAGATGAGGTGTCATTGGAGGTTTCGATTGGGTCCCAAAAGATGTGTAGCCCAGATGAAGATAAAACAAGGACATCTTTGATTTGTGGAGCCAATGTGGGTACTAATAAAGTTACGAATTTACAAAAACAACACGATATCGATCAGGGTAAACTCTGTTTCATGGCAAGGTTCGAAAAAGCTGGACGCATAGCCTAATGGCTAGGACGATTGGTCAAAATTTGCTCAAAATTCAAAGTGAAAAATGCCGTATGCGATCGTTAAGTGGTCCAAGAAGCCGACTATCCGATCTGGCAAGTTAAGTAACGTTGGGCGCACAGGTTCGATTCCACTAGGGCAAAACTTTTATTTTTTTAAATTTTTACACAAAATAAAGAGAAAAATTTTTGCTCCAAGAAATTTTTTTGAAAATCAAAAGTTTTGCTGTGAGATCGAAACTGTATGCCCAACGTTGCCTAACTTATCAGATCTGACGGTCGGCTGCTTGGACCACTTGGCCATCGCATGTGGGCTTTTTTCCTTTAGGTTGAAACGGACTATAATATTCTATCCATTAGGCCATACGCACCAAGCTTTTTGGAACCATTAAATGAAGCAGATTGTAACTTGGGATTATCCCTTATTAGTGATTACTCTTACCACTTTCATGAGTTTTGGCTTGGACTTCATCACAAAAAGTTCCTTGACCTCGATCCGATTGTGCCGCTACTCTAAAAAGTTTCAATTTTTAGATTATCTCCCCTCCTCCCAACACATCCCATAAAATTTTTTTGCAAAACTTGGGACGAGATAAAATTTTACATATGGAAATTGCCCTTTTTTCGCCCTTAAAGGACCAATCCGAGCGAAAAAAGTTGCACTTTTGTTGATATTCTGAAAGTTCATGAAAAATGAAAATTTTTTGTTTTTACGACATGTCCTAAATCGATAACTATTTCGAGATAATCGCGTGTGAAGTTGGCGAAATTTGAAATCGATGTATTACAACGAAAACATGTAAATGCACGTATAATGTTTAACTTGCATCAATAAAAGTTGTTTATTTAAGAGATTATTCAAAATTATCAGATTAATCTCTTCAATAAACACCGTTTAATTGATGCAAATTAAAAATTCTTGCAGAAACTCCAGGTGCAAGTTTTCGTTGTAATAAACAAAATTTCAAACACGAATTACATAGGCTATACGTGGCCTTGAAATCATCATCGCCGTCTGGTTTTGTGTTGTTGTGCTTATTACAACGAAAACATGCACATGGATGTTTCTGCAGAAATTTTTAACTTGCATCAATAAAAGTTTTTTATTGAAGCGATTATTCAAAATTATCTGATTAATCACTTCAATGAACAGCTTTTAATTGATGCAAGTTAAAATTTTCTGCAGAAACATGCACGTACATGTTTTCGTTGTAATACACGGATTTCAAATTTCGCCAACTTCACACACGATTATCTCGAAATCGTTAGCGATTCAGGACTTGCCGTAAAAATAAAAAACACTCCATTTTTCATGAACTTTCAGAATCTCAGCAAAAGGGCAACTTTTTTTCGAGTGGATTATTCCTTTAAATTTTGACCAGACTGAAAAAAGCAACATACTTAAAAGTATAAATCGTATTTGGCCTTAAACCATCAACAATATGTTTCTGTACATCTGAAGCCAATGTTAACTCTTTAACACCATCCTCCGAAGCACTATATTGTATGACATATCCATTAATATTGTACGAATGCATGGGTTTTTGCCAGTTTAATTGTATTCTATGCGAATCCAATGCCTTCGCCACCAGGTTAGAAGGTTGTCCGGGAACTATAAATGGAAATTTTTTAAATATCATGTATGTCCGTTTCTTGGTGAAGTGGCAAGCGTCACACTTTTTTATTCAAATGATTGAGGGTTCAATTCCGCCAGGAAGGAAATTTTATTTGATTGATTCAAAAAGTTGTAAAGGAAACCTCCATAAAATTGGTCACAAAATTTTTCTCTTTCATGTTTTCACTTGAGACACTATCCACTGAGCCATACACACGAATTTTTGCCAAAATTCGAATTTTTGCTCAAAATATGTTACATGGGGTTTTGGGTTTTTCCATGGCAGTGTGGCTAACGCTATCGGATTTCACTCAAAGGGAGCGGGTTCGATTTCGCATCCAAAAGCCATTTCAAAAGTTGAATTTTTGTTCATTTTTTTGCAAAATTTTTTTTGAAAATCAAAGTTTTATCCACCAGTGATCGAAATTTTGAAATGACTTTTGGGCGCGGGATCGAACCCTCGCCCTTTGAGTGAAGGCCGAGCGCGTTAGCCACTCGACCATGGACAAAACCCACAATCCCCCATGATATGGTACTCGTTTGAAGCGCTCGGCGAGCTGAATTGATTGTGACTTTATTTAAAATTTTGACCCTTGCCTTCACCTTTTCGGATTTTTTTTACTTACTTCCAGGCTTCGTTATCACCGTAACCACTTTTGACATAGGGCCATAACCTTTAGCATTCTTGGCTTGCACTTGAACATAATAAGTTTTATCAGGATCTAACTCATATAAAGTTGTCATAAGTTCATCTTGTTTGACTTCTTTCACTTCCCATTCCGTGACATCTGTACTCATCGGTCTATTTGTATAGTGAATTTTGTAACCCTAAAAATTTTTTCACTTGTTTTTTGCGAATAAAAATACATTTATGCGGCCATTTTGCTTATCCGTTGGAGGATCCCATCTGATCAGAATGGAATTTCGATTTAGCGACCTTGCTTGAACATTTGATGGAGGAGCTCCAGGGGCAGCTTCGGATGTTTGTGCTTCGACTGGAGGGGATAAAGCCCCTCTGCCTATGGTGCTAACAACTTGGGCAGAAAATTCGTATTGCTAAAATGTTGAAAATTTAGGCAAAAATTTAAGAATTTTACTTGATAAGGCTCCAAATTTTCTATCAAAGCTGAATTTGTATCCCCAGCCACTTTGACTTCTTTATAAGCTCCTCTTTCTGCATATCTAAAAATGTATATGGTATTTCCAGATGCTTTAACAGTTTATCATTTGTATATAGTGAAGTGACAAGTATCTCATTTTGCACTCAAATAGTCGAGGGTTCAATCCCGCAAAGGAAAAATTTTTTGTGTCGTAACTATTCTTTATATCTTTTTCAACTTATAAAATGAGAGAAGCTTGCCACTTCACCATGAGGGATGAGTTTTTCTTTGCCTTTATAGTCCATTTCAGCCGGAATTCGAAAAAAGTTGTGGCACTATAGTGCAGTGGATAAGAAAGCCGCAAATCCGATATGGCAAGTTAAGCAACGTTGAGCCCGCCAGTTCGATCACCGGTGGGTAAAACTTTTGATTTTCAAAAAAAAATTGCAAAAAATTGAGCAAAAAATTTTTGAGCAAAAATTTCAATTTTTGAGATAAATTCGAATTTTGAGCAAAAATTTCAATTTTTGAGATAAATTCGAATTTTGAGCAAAATTCGATTTTCGAGAAAAAAATGTAATTTTTGAGCAGGTTTAAATTTGGAGCAAAAATTCGATTTTTGAGCAAAATTGTTAACAATAAGGTAATTATCCCTCTTACCCCTTCTCCCGCTTACGTCACTGCTAAGCCTCACCTTTTTTCGGACTCCTTTGAAATGGACTATATTTTAAAATTTTAAAAAACGAATATTAATAGTTAGATTAGTTCAAAAACAATTGTTAATATAAAAACTCACGGTGTAGAAGTGTCCGGTTGTGCACTTTCAGGTGTTAATCTTAAAAAATTCGGTTAAAAACACAGCAAACTGTTAGTTGGTGTCAATTTTTGTT
>OZJO01025051.1:0-34322 GCA_900406225.1 Acrobeloides nanus | reverse complement strand
AATATTTCGGGGTTACATAAAAACTCGGGGGTAAATTTTTGGACCATAATTTTTGGTTTTTTATAAATCAAATCGGGTATGGAGAATCGTTTCTAAGAATCCATTTTTTGATCCGAGCCTTCCCTGAAAAAAAGTATTGTATTTTTTTTGTCGCTACTACCGCTACTACATTTAGTAATTGCCATATTTCTGAAAAATACATTTTTTTGTAGTTTATATGATGATCGCAAATCATCATACAAACTAAAATTGCAATTTTTTTGGGCCACCCTGTATTTGGTGTAAGATTCCGTGCCCTATGCCACCGACCCCCATAAGTCGAAAAGAGGGTCCACTTTTCCGAAAAATTGCAGGGGGTCTGACCAAAAATTGTGGAGGGGGGGGGGTCACTTTTTGCCAAAAAAATGTCATTTTTTCAATTTTTCCAATAAAAAATGTCATTTTTCATCAAAAATCGTTAAAAAATTGCTGTTTTTGCCTAAAAATGCAATTTTTAGTCATTTTTTGGCAAAAAATTTCCTTTTTTAACCAAAGAGGTATTTTTTGACCTTCGTCAGAAAATTTGTGGGGGAGGGGGTCAGGCCTCCAAGTGCGGGGGTCCACTACCGACCCCCTATTCACCTATGCTGACATCCCCCTCGCAAATTTCTGGAAAATATGGCAATTAGTAAAAGTAGTCCTGGTAGTCCCGGGACTACCCGTACTACCGGTAGTCCCGGTAGTACGGGTAGTATGATGTTTGATTTAAAGCAAGAATTTAAAAAATTCCTTCAAAACAAAATAGCAAATTTTCGTTTCAATGCCCAAAGTCAAGATTTTCAAAAACAAGGAAACATGCATAAAATGGACAAATTAGCTCGTTATTTTCCAAAAGTCGAAAATTCAAAATCATTTTCTAGAAAAAAGCTATGCCAAAATAAAATAGGTACATTTCATCTGAAACACCCTGTATTATAAGTCTATGCGCACAAAATATGACAAACCTTTTTATAATAGTATAATATGGTAAATGATGATATTCAACTGTCAAAAAAACTATATATTGAGATTGATTATTCATAGTCTATTATAGGCATATTTATATGCTTTTATAATGCCCGCAACAATTTCAATTCCTTTTGTCACAATAATCAATAAAAAAAATAAGATCTTGCCGATAGCATCTAAATAAAAAGGTTTATTATAAATTTTATCAAATAAAAACCATGTAAAATCCAGTTAAACATGATCCTAATGATAAGTTTTTTTATTTTAAATCAAACATCATACTACCCGTACTACCGGGACTACCGGTAGTACGGGTAGTCCCGGGACTACCAGGACTACTTTTACTAATTGCCGAAAATATGGACCCCCCTGGATATGTATGCACTGTTTCCTACATTTCCATAAATGGAAAAACTGGCATCAACCGAAGTTGATCATCTATGATCAAAATAACGAAAAGTTCAAATATTTTATAATTGCACGTAAATGAAAGTTGGTCCATAGGTATCAGTTAAGGTGATCACTGAATAAAAGGATGATGTAGATAGATAAATGGGTTTTTGGCTTTACTACTTATAGGTGTAAACTATTTTTTCTGAATGATAAACAAACTAGTTTTCCGCTTATTTTTTCTAGAGAAGAGTATATATGTAAAACTATTGGATTTAAAATGTTTTTGATAACCCCTCCTCCCCTTCCAATAGCCTTAACCATAGGGGTGTGCGTTATGAGTGCTCCCCGTAGCCCGAAAATTTAAAAATTTAAAAAAATTGAAAATTATAAGGCCAACGAAAGGCTAATAACAACTTTGCTGCCTCAAGCAGCTCTCGCCTTTAGTCTTGCCACTCGTCGACTATGTGTGCACTCGTTTTATTCATGTTGTAGCAAATAAATATATTTCGGTAAGCCCTTCCATCACAATGCAATATTCGGCCACACTTCGTTGTTTCAAAGTTGCATTTGATCACGAGTGATAGAGTTCTAAACAATTTATCAGCTCATAAATCTATATTTTAACTAACATGTGTCACATGTATAAGAATGGGTATTATGCAAAGAGAGCAAAAAAACTTTCAAAAACTCGTTATCTTTGGGTAAAGGAAAAATGGGTAAACTTGATCTATTTTGGTGAACTTTTATAAACGTGAGATTTTTGACCACCTCTTCCCCATGTGAGATTTGATGAGATTTTTGTCAACTCCCCCTTATCTTTGTAAATGTTAGTTACTGGGATCCCCTATCAAAATAACTAAAAATCAAAATAACTAAATCAAAATAACTAAATCAAAATGACTAAAAATCAAAATAACTAAAAATCAAAATGACTAAAAATCAAAATAACTAAAAATCAAAATGACTAAAAATCAAAATAACTAAAATCAAAATAACTAAAAAATAATATTTAGTGTTTTTTCTAAGAATTTTATAATATTTTAATCTTTTCAATGTTTTAAATTTAATGAATCAGATAACATTGCCTAATTCAATCGAAGTACCGGGGGCCGAGCATTCTTTTAGCTTAAAGGGGGAGTCCAGTTTGCGACCACTTCTCGAAAAAATTTTTTCTAAAAAGGTCATTTTTAGGGGTAAAATCATGCGAGAAATCGATTGCGCGCANCCACTTCTCGAAAAAAATTTTTTTCTAAAAAGGTCATTTTTAGGGGTAAAATCATGCGAGAAATCGATTGCGCGCAGCGCCGAAGCGTAAAAATGCTTCCCTGATTCAGGGAGGGGATCGGTGTTTTGAAGCGAAAATCAAACATTTTTGGATTTTTATGAGAAAACCGTCGATTCTTAGGTTTTTCTAGGCGGGGGAATCGATTGCGCGCATTCCCGAAGCTTGAAAATGCTTCCCTGACCCTGATTCAGGGAAATGAGTGTTTTGTATTGAAGCGAAAATATGAAAATTTTGGATTTTTCTTCTAAAACCATCGTTCTTAGGGTTATTTTATGCGAGAAATCGATTCAGCGCATCCTCGAAGTGTCAAAATGCATCCTTGACCATCATCCTTGAAAAATTATGTTTCTACCACAACGCTTCGGGGATACGCTGAATCGATTTCTCGCATAAAATAACCCTTAGAGCGATGATTTTAGAAGAAAAAGCCAAAATTTTCATATTTTCGCTTCAATACAAAACACTCATTTCTCTGAATCAGGGTCAGGGAAGCATTTTCAAGCTTCGGGAATGCGCGCAATCGCTTTTTCGCATGACTTTAGGCCTATATAGGCTGTTTTGGCAAAAAAAAATTTCGACCGAGAATGACCTATTATCTGCACCCCCCCCCTTTAAAGAGCATCAAAAACTAGTAACTTATGCGCCGGAATTAGCTGCGGAATCCCCACCGATTTTGAGCAAATCCATTTTTGACTTTGTCGTCGTTGTTTTCTTGAAATTTTTAATACAAACTATTTAGAATATGGTTTTTGGGTCCTCTGAGTACGATAAAAATAAAAGTTTGGATAGCCAACTTCATTAAATCCCTTTTCTTAAACGCCAATTTGCACTAAAAACGGGGTTTTTGGGCTTCTAAGGCCCATAACTCTGTACGGTCATCGAATTTCAGAATAATTCTTTCAGGGCTTCAAAGTATAGCCGTCTAGCAGTCGTTCCCGTGGTCGATCATCACAAATAGTGGCGTTTTGGCGGAGATACAAGTCTTTCAATTGTGAACCAGGGGCCAAAATGGGTCCCGGACCCAATAGGTTACGGACCCACTGGGTCCGGGACCCAGTGGGTTCGGGACCCAAACTTTTATTTTTATCGTACTCAGAGGACCCAAAAACCATATTCTAAATAGTTTGTATTAAAAATTTCAAGAAAACAACAACAACAAAGTCGAAAATAAAGTTTGAGGCAGTACTTTTGGCCCTCGAAAAAAGGGGGTACACACCTGTCCAAACTTGGCCAAAAATGGGGTCAAGCGAAATTCGAGTTGAAATCAATTTATTTTGATTTCTGAAGCATTTAGACATAAATTTGTACATTTTGAACATGCCCCAGTCGAATCCGGCAACTTTTGATTCAATTTAAAAAATCAAAAAAAATTTTTTGAGCAAAAACTTTTGCCGGAGCTTGGAGTCGAACCTGGCTCTATTGTGGTGCAATGGCCGACGGCTTCGCCAATGCACTATAGCTTGTTTCAAATTTCGGGCAAAATAAGTTGCATACCGCGTAGCAAAGTGATAAAGCTCTCGCTTCGCACTCCGAAGGGCAAGGGTTCGATCCCGGAGGTCGAAATCAAAAATATCATAATTCAAGATTTCATCATACAAACTACAAAACAATCTTGAATTATGATATTTCTGATTTCGACTTCCGGGATCGAACCCTCGCCATTAGGAGTGCAAAGCGAGAAACCACTTTGCTACGCGGTATGCAACTTATTTTGCCCGAAATTTGAAACAAGCTATACAGAGGCTAGTAAATTGAAAATTTTGAAAATAATATGAACTAAGCTACCAAATAAAAAGACGTATTAGCACAACTTCCAGAGCTTATAACTTTTGACCGACACGTCAATTTTCGACGAGCAACCACCCGTTGGATTTGTCTCGAGTAGAGGAAAAGCGTGACAGAGCGATTTTTTAATTTTCGATTAAAAATAAAAAGTTATACACAAAAAATGCATAAGTTTTAGCGTCGCGAACCTTTTTTGAGGGTATAACTTTTTATTTTTGTTAGCAAATTAAAAAAACGCTCTGTTACGATATTTCTAATCTCGAGACGAATCGATTGAGCGGTCAACCATTGACAATGGAGACTTCGGTGAAAAGCTATAAACCTTGCAAGTTTGAAAAAAGTGTAAAAATTCAAAAGTGGTTTTAAAAATTAAAAAAAATTATTTTTCAAAACCGACATTTTAGTATCGTAGTTTAAAAGGAGTAGAGCATTTAAAAAAAATTTTATCAAATTTCATAGAGTTTTTGCAGAGATATGCCGATTTTGCGGCATATCTCGAAAAATGAAAAAATGCGAAAAAATTCTAAGTCTTGAAAATTTGAAAATTTAATGCCTGCTGTGGAATGCAAAAATTCCTTTTGTAACATGATATTAGCAACCAAAAAACACGTTTTTATAGGTTTTCAGCAGTGACCCCATTTTTTTCCAACTTTGGACAGGTGTGGGGGTATATGACAATAAGGTTGAACAAAGTGGAAATTTCGAAATCTTACGCGGTTTTTTCTTTTTTTCCGATAGAATACGCATATAAAAAAAATAAAAACCAGTTTTTGTCCAGTCTCTTTTGATAATAGTAAAAAATTAGTTTTTCCGCAAATTAGACCTTTGAGGCAATACTTTTGGTTGCTACTGTATCTTAAAAATTATGAGAAAATATAGGAATATAATCACTAAATTGATACTACATATTGTTTTTTTAATAGAAAATATGAAATTTTGATTTTTAGTCATTTTGATTTTTAGTTATTTTGATTGGGCACCGTTACTGGATGGCCCTTTATATAAGCACATCATCTCCACTTTTGACTCCATTCAAATTTAGAAAGATGCTTTCCTACTCTTACTAAAAGACAGAGATTGGCCATTATCCTATGGACATTTTATCGTCTTGGAAAGAAATTTTTTACTCACGGTAAAAATTTAATTTTTGATTTTTTTGTTGAAAAGTTTTTTAGATGATTGGTTTGGTTGTATCAGCTCTAATAATATAGATAGAATTTGGTAAAGACGCAAGTTTCGAATGTTCTTTATTCAATGAACTACAGAAAAATAATACAAATAGTTTAACAATGTTACATTGTCCTACTATTTAAAATTGTATTCAAAAAATATAACAAAATGCAATGACTTGATCAAGGATTTGAGATTTGTCATTCAAAAATAAGAGTTATTATGGCACCAAATAGAAAATTGGCATGGACATCACCAAATATACCATGATTTTGACTGTTTTGGCTATAAAAAACTTTTTATTTAAATTTTCGAAATATCTCAAAAGTAGAAAAAAATCACAATGATTCCCTTATTTTGATTCTAAAAATGGCTATCTTGCGATTTTTTCAAGATTTTTAATTTTCACCAAAAAAGCCCTATGGGAGGGGGGTCTATGCGAGAAATCTATTGGTAACAAAATGAAAACGCTTTTTTGATTCTTTATTAGCCTATTTTCGCTTCAATACAAAATCTATTCCCTGAATCAGGATCAGGCTAGCGTTTTCAAGGTTCAGCAATGTGAACAAATCTTCGTATAGAAAACCCCCTATAAACTGATTTTTATTGACAATCAGACAATTTTTTGCCTGATCTAAATAAAAAAAGTTAAATGAAGCGAAAATTGGAAGATTATCAATTTTTCTATCTTTAAAATACAATTATTACAAAATTTACCTCATTAGCGGTCGGGAAAGTGGATGTTAGAGCTGAGATTTGTTGCTAAAAAAAAATTAAATTTTCAATCATAATACTATGGTGTGCCCAAAAAGGGTAATTTTTTCAAAATTTTCAAGTTTTTTAATTTTCACTAGAATAACTCTCTAGGTAACGTTTCCAGGTACTTTTTTACAAATGTTGCAAAAAATTTATGGAAAGGTTACAATAGAGGTTGGAAAATAATTTGCAGAAGCTCAAAAAGGTTGCAGCATCAACATCAAGGTTGTAATCTGTTTTTTTCAAGGTTGTAATCTGGCAACCCTACCTATAGGGAGATTTTCTATGCGAGTATCGATTGGGATCATTACCGAACTTTGAAAACGCTTCCTGACCCTGATTCAGGTTCATGGAAGAGATGCTGTATTGAAGAGAAAATAGGCTAATACGGTGTCAGAGAAGCGTTTTCAAGATTCAGAAATGCGCGCAATCTATTCCTCGATCAGAAAACCCCCCTATAATTTATTTTGGTGAAAAAAATCACAGAATTACCCTTTTTGGACATTACGTAACTTGATCTGGGGATCCACCCCAAAAATTTTCAATTGTTTAACCAAAATTCATCATTTTTTCACCAAAAATTGTCATTTTCAGAGGGTTTTCAGCTTAAAACGGCAATTTTTAAGCTTAAAATCCTCAGAAACTGGTAAATTTTGGTGAAAAATTTTGGAATGGGCTCCCATTGCCGTAAGATCGCAACATACCTCTTCATAAATCTTATCGATCACCGGGCGAATTTCCTCCGCATAAGTGCCTAAATAACTCGGTTCATGATATAACCAACTACCATTTACGATCAAAGTTATCAAACCAGGCACAATAATTTTATGAGCAAATCTCCGTTTTATCAATGTATATGCTCCAGCACCTCCTATAAAGGCAATCCCAAAAAAACCAAAGCCGGTTCTGATCTTCTGTAATTCGTTTTCGGCTCTTCTATAAGCTTCTGCCATTTGCAGTTTTTGTTCTAAAGTGGCATTTTGGACGGCTTCTTGGACTTGTTCTTGCGTTAACTTAGGAGTTTGTTGTAATTTGAGTCGTGTGAATATATCCCAGCCAAAAAAGGTGATGTTTTTGGGGTAATAAGAGACCAGTTTTTCCTTTAACTCGTCAAAAGACATCTAAACTTATAAAAGTTTTTGTTTCAAAACACAGACCCACGGCATTCGAGCTTGCAAGAAGTTCCAACTATGCAAACCATGGTGGCGAATAGCTAGGAACGCAGACAATCGAAAATAAAGCGCCGGGTTCGAATCCCACCTGCGTCCACTTGTTTTTAACTTTTTTGCCTTTTTTTAATTTTTATAAAAGAAAGACTTTTTATAACTTGCCAAGACGAATAAAATGTCACCAAAATTATTGAATTTGAACAATGTTTTAGGTTATTGAAACGAAAACCCTGATTCATATTTTATCGTATTTTAGAATTTAAAAGGCAAAAAAGTTAAAAACAAATGGGCACAGGTGGGATTCGAACCTCGGTGAGAACCCGAAACCTTGAAAGTACATAAAGCTACAACTTTTAGTATTCATATATTGTAAAACGATATCTATAAATAAATTTATTAAAAATATATACTATATATATATTTGAGATAGTATAACAAAAAAAGTAGCATTTCATAAATAGTTTGATATGGTTGGTTGAGGGGCCGGGCCTTGGGCCGCGGATTTTTATAGCCTTAAAAAATAGATCGGGCATGAGCCGCAAATTTTGTGGCCTTATCTGGGCCATAAAAAATCGTAGCTCAACAAAAATCTCAAGTGCATTTTTAAAAGGAAAATTTTCATGTAGGAGGTGTAGGAGGCTTGGTTCTAGATAGATGCGAGTGGAGGGGTGGAGGAGTAGCGGGTGAGAGGAAATCCAAAAAACTCAAATTTAGAAATAAACTATCCTTTATTTTCAAATTTACAATTTATTTGACATAGAAAACGATTTCAAAATCATCGGACAGTCTTCTTTTTGAACTTGAATATAAATTTTCTTGATATGCTTAACATTTTTGGGAATCACGAAAACTTGTTCCTCTCCACCTGAATTTTCTTCGTGTACCAAAATTACTTCTTGATCTTCCTCGATCACCAATTTAATTCCAATTTTTGCTATAGATACAGCCTTTATCACTTTGGGAAGTTCATCAAGTATGCTATCACAGAGAAATAATCTAAAAAATTTCAAAAATTCGAAAAAATATGAAAAATTTATGAAATCTTACATATGTTCACCACCAGAAATAATTTTTAATCCGGATAATGTTAGATATAAATTTGTTGAATCCAAGTAATGAGGTTGTAAGCCCATTGAGGTCATTTTGAAATGCTAAAAACTAGAGATTTTATGTAGTAGTTGGAAAAGGGAGTCTACATGTGGACCCCACACCTACAATTTTGAGTTAACAGGTTTTAAGAAAAAGTGATAGTTCCGTTGCAGCATGCTCAATTGTAAATTTTTGGCCCTAGGATCTAGTCATACTCGTTTTTGAACTCGTCGAAAGTAAAAAATCGTTTGTGTAAGATGAAATCGATAGGGAATAAAGGGTTAGGCTAGGGCTAGGCTTGGACTAGGCTAAAGCTAAGGCTAGGCTTATGCTTAAAGTTGTTATGGTTAAAAAATTGATTTTTTAGCTTAAAAATTTGTTAATTTACCTTTGTACCATCAGGAAGTAGAGTAATACCCGAAGAAAAATCTGTATCAAATTCTGATGAAGTTAATGGTCGTTGTATCGGTAAAAATTCTTTAATCGGAGACCAAAATCTAAATTGTTTCGAAAAAATTTCTTTTCCATAGATAAAGAGGACATAAGGGAGGAAGTTTACAAAAAAGATGCTTTTTTAAAGAAATTTTGATTTGGGTGGACAAGGTCAATTCAGACCAGGCTGGGTCAAATCACATCTGTTAGGGCATACCGAAACGAATTTTCCAAAACACATTCCCCAACAAAACACTCAATAATCCAACCCGGAGCAAACAATGCTAACGACAATCCATATTTCTTTATAAGCTCCAATGGCTCGCTACAATTCCAACCTCCACCACCTGAAAATCAGGGGAAAATTTTATACACTACAACGAAAATTTTTGAAATAAACCCCTGTTTTGTAAAATCATCTTCTTGCTAGTTTCCGGGAAAAGTTGACCACAACTCAAGTAGGATATTCCCAAGGTCCACCGTCGGATTATTGTATAGGGGTTGATATAAGATGAGAAAAATTGCTTATACAAAGGCTGATGGCGGAAAAATTTCTTGATTCGTGCGACTTGTTCTAGAAAAATAAGGGTAAGAAAAATTTAAAACTCAGATTTTTGTGATATTAAAACGAAAAGCCTGAAAATCAGGGTAGGATCTAATTTTTCACTACACAATGGTATGAAAAAAGAATTAAAAACAATCTTCATTTAAATACTAATTTTCAAATTTTCGATTCAATACACCATTGATCCCGGAAAATCGGGGCCGAAAATAGAACCTAACTAGAAAAGAGATAGAAAAGAGGCCTAACACACACATGTATTTTCGTGCAAAACAAGGGTTTATTTCAAACTTTCGTGTACATTAGAACGAAAACATGCAAATTGCAAAATTTTTGAATTTCTTACCCATGCATCCTCTTCCAAATACATCCACTCCGAGATAAATTTCAGTTAATCTCTGCCCAGCAGCGAGCTCTAAAGTTCTTTGTAGATGTTCTTCATTCCATGCATAATTTAAATAAATTCCATCTGTGAGGTCAAACCATTTCCTAGAAATTTAAAATTTTTATAAAAACTCAAATTTTGTGTATTGACACAAAAATCCTGAAAATCACCACAAAAGTTTTTGTTAAAGTTCAATTATAGTGTCGTAGATATAAAGAGGAGTGACCACGTTTCTATCCTGGCTATAGAAAAGAGTAGCTGGGGAAGGGCTGGTGGGAAGAGCGAGGAGTGGGGATCATTAAAATTTTAAAAAATACCTATTGTATAAATTCAGCTCATTTTGCCAGTCTAGTTTTCCTTCATTTGTGACAGAATCATACCATATTATTCTGCTATGTTTGCCCAAAATTTGGCGAGATTTTTGAGTTAACTCTTTTAAAAAGTACTCCAAATTTGGTAAGAGTTCGGGCTAAATTTGGAAAAAGTTTAGTAATTTTCAAATTTTCATCTCAATATTCCAACTTAATATTGGGGAAACTTGCCTGATTTTCAATAAAATTTGTTTATTTAAACGATTTGATAAATATTATAAAATTCAAAATCTAATTTTTACACTTTCTTTATTTTTAGAGATTAATTTTGGACCAAAAATTATTTTCCTAAAAATGACCCTATCAGGGGTAATTCGATACAGAGAATCGATTACGCGTATTCTTGAAAATGCTTCCCCAATTCAGGGCCAGTGTATTGAAACAAAAATAACATTTTTTAGTTTTCTTATGTGAAATACTCGTTTCTGGTTCTTCCCCGCATCGAAAAACCCCAGAAATGAGTATTTTCACATAAAAAACTTTAAAATCTGATTTTCGCTTCAATACACTGACCCTGAATCAGGTTCAGGGAAGCATTTTCAAGCTTCGGGAATGAGTGCAATCGATTCCTCGTATCGAATTACCCCCTGATAGGGCCATTTTTGGGTCCAAAATTCATGAAAAAAAAAGTAAAGTGGAACTTTTTTTACGCCACCCTGTACAATAAAAGTACTGTAAATGAAACAAAATTTAAAAATCCAGGCTCCTTACCTTCATAATATTTTCAATATTTATCAACCATCCTTCGAAATTTAAATTTATGCATAGCTGAATCATTTTTTCAATCAATTCATCAATAACTTCTTGACTAGAAAATATTTTCTCACATAATTTTTCACCGCCTTCAAATTCTGTTATAAATGTTCCTAAATTTAAAAAAAATTGATTTTTAAACAAATCAATTTTGGAAAAAATTTAATTACCCAAGACTATAACACCATGCTTATGCGCTTGTTCAGTCCATACCACAGGTGGAACGGTTATAAAATGATGTGAAAAATAGCAGAAAATATCCATGCTCCACCAATGTAGGATTAAATATGGATAACAGCTATCAGTAAGGATACACCCTTCAAGTCTAAAATGGAAAGAAAATTGTTTAATTTTCGAATATTTGTTTGAATACACCGATTTTATTTAAAATTCATTGGAAGCCGGTTGTCCGACGAAAATCCGACCTTTAGTTCATTTTCACTTCAATACACCCATCATTTTCCCTGAATCAGGGTCATGGAAGCTTTTTCACGGTTTGGCAATGCGCATAATCGATTCCTCGATTATACGAAACAGAAAAGTTGTGCGAAATAGAAAAAACCCCTCTAGGTTTATTTTTATAAAGGTTCGATGACATCTGCAAAAGCTTAAAACTTTCCTAACGACCCAATATTACACGTTTAATGTAGTAGGATGATGTATTTTCAAAAGCGACCAAATTTTTAATAAGCAATAAATCGTTTCATTAAATAGATTTTATTGAAAATCAGAAAAATTTACAAATTTTCCTGGAAAATTGTAAAATTTGCACATCGTAATTAAAATTGATATATTGAAGTGAAATTTTGAAATTGAAAAAACGCTTTTTTACAAAGAAAAACATCTTACTTATCCTGTTCCAAATAACCTCCTTTCATATCATGACAAACCAAAGTTTTTACTCGCTTTTCATCAAAAGTAAAATTTTCCAAATTTTTGGGCTTATACGGCGGTAATTTTGTACTCAAATCTGTTGATAGAAAATTTTCGAGATCATCGAAAAATAAGCACCCGTCTTCACACATTGCACTTTCTTTCTAAAAAGTATCTTTTATATCAATGTATCCAGAAATAAGGTTTTAGACGATGCTTATGCACTAATTAACTTATGGCGCACACATCCAACTGACCCCAGTGTCAGTTTCTGAGTGTCTTGGTAGGCTCACAAGGAACACGTTCAACCTTGCGGCCCTAACTTTGACCTCAGAACTATTTCTTCAATTTTAAAAATGCATTATAAAAATGATTCCTGAGTTATTTAAATATATATGAAGACAAAGTTCTGAGTCCAAAGTTAGAGCACAATAATTTGCGTCTTTCCACCCTCTATCTAATAAACGCAAAAAGCTTATTAAAAAGCATCAAACCATAAAAAGTTATACCACTTTGTAAAACGCCAATTTTTGAGGTTTAAACCCCCTATCTCAGCTGGATTAGGTTTTCAGGTTAATTTTATTATTTATAGCGCCAAGTCGGATATGCTCTATCCAAATATACCGGACTTTTTGAAAATTTTAACCGCGAGTTCGGACATGTTCCTTGTCAGATCTACCCCCATGTCCGAAATGAAAATTTTTTAGAGCGGCTTGAATCATATGCCCTGGTATAGTCCTTATCCTTTTTTAGTTTCAGTTGAGAAGCAGGTTATTTATATAACTCTTTGATTAATCGCAGACCAAAAACTCGATTTTTTGGGTGTGACAAGCAATTTTTTAAATATGATGATAAAAACTATTTTTAACAAAAATGGTAAGTAACTTAATTTTTTATTGCATACTCTATTAAAAAACATACACACGTAGATAAAACAAAAAACAATATTTGTGTGTCGAACAAAAAGAAAGACGTAAAAAGACGATGTCAACTTTATCGAATCAAAAAATAAACCAATAAACATGAAATATTAAATAATGACCAGGCATAAAAATTTATTAAAATTAGTCAATTCATGAGCTTGGTCCAAATGAGCCAATCGACGTAAAAATTGGATACGTATTTAGCAATTTATATTTATTTTGCATATTTAATATAAAATTTGCATATTTAAATCAAAATTTGGATGAAGTAAAACTTTTTTGGACCTCTTTTTGGAATCGCTTTTCACTATTTATCGCTTTTCGTCTATATTTCTGTATCGGAACTTTTTATGGAGATCGCTTTCGAAAAAACCCTGTAGATTGCTTTCGAAAAAAGGACCTTTTCAAAAAAATGGACTTACATGGCGCCCAAAATCCCTACGTGGCGCCGCGATCTACATTACACTCGCCTGGCGACATGATTATTTGAAAAATTTCAGAATCGTAAAAAAACGGTTCCGAAAAAACAAGTTTTAGTTCTGTGGGGCTTATATTTATTTTAAAATTTCATATTTATATCAATATTTGCATATTTACATTTTCCCTCCCCAAGTAAACTTGTGGGGCACGGGAAAGAGTGGCTCAGTTGAATCTTATTAAAAAATTGATGTGTACCCAAAGCATAATAGAAAAATTTGCATATCACAAAAATAAGATCCTAATTTTTAAAGTTCATCATTTTCTAGATCTGGAGGGTTTTCTGGTGGTGTGTTACCATCGTTTTCATCTTCTTTCTCTATCGGATAAGGTTTAACATCAACAGCGGTGCACAAGCCTATAAATTTTGCCAAAATTTGGATTTTTTGTCAATAATTTGATTTTTTTTAAAAGGAAAATTCGATCGATTTTCTCGTCAAAATTTGATTTTTAGACAAAAATTTAAAATTTATGTTAAGTTTAGCAATAAAACAGAGCACAATACCTAATTTTACATGGCAAAATTCCTTGACAGGGTCTTCTTTGGGTGTAGTTAAGAATTTTACAATATCCTCTTCGTGTTCATCCACTATGTCGTTGCACTAAATTTTTCGAAGTTTCAAAAAAGGGCAATTTTGTGATTTTTACATGAATTTGGGACCCTAAAATTTTAATCTGAAAATAACCCCTATATGGGTAAATTTATGCGGGGAATCAGCGCGCATTTCCGAAGCATGTAAACGCTTCCTTACTCTTATTCAGGGGAAAAATCCGAAAATTTCTCTTCAAAAACCAATTTTTTCCCTGAATCAGAGTCAGGAAGCATTTTCAGGATTCGAGAATGCGCTCAATCGATTCTCCGCATAAAATTACCCATAGAGGAATCATTTTTAGAAAAAAATTTCTTTCCAATTTTTATGTAAGATCCCAAATTCATGTAAAAATAAAAGAATTGCCCTTTTTAAATCACCCTGTTGAATAATTTCCCGAGAGCGTGAAGCTCGATGGTAGAGTAAGGGAGTAAAGCTCAGTTTTTGTTGAAAAAAATGGGAACTAGTATAGTCAAAGATTGAACTTTTTTTTACTTACAGCACTTTGAAGCTTGCTAGTAATCGTTGGAGAATGAATCCTCCTATAATGCAGTACATTATCTTCATGAGCATAAATCGTTTTTCCAGTTTCTGGGTGAACCGCTTGAACGTATTTTTTCGACTTTTCACAAATTTCATCGATCAACTCATTAATATGGGTCTCTGAGCGAGCATAGGGGATCTAAAATCCGTTTCCGTATAAAAAAATTTTAAAACAAAAACCTCGTTCAGCCCTTTCTGGTCGCCTTTTCCGTCAACACGAAAACTTCCAACGGTGATTTTTCTTTTTGGATCGCTCCCAACTATACTGGACTCCATTTCGGTAATTATCATCACACAGGCTAAAAATCGGAAGTGTTATTTTTTTCATATAACTGGAATGGTGTAGATATATCGAGGGGTATCCGAATTTCGATCCACTTCCTCCCTTGTTCGGACCAGTGTTTTAAGACCCCATCCATTTTGAGGTGGGTTCCTAACAAAATAGCAAGGGTCAGTCCAGGTAGCAAAAAATTTGCGCTCAAAGCGCGCAAATTTTTATAATGGTCCCTCCTTATGAATTTTCACCAAAATTTTCCAAATCTACCCATTTTTCAACAAAAATATCAAAATTTGACATTTCACAAAAAATTTTTGCCAAAAAATCGATTTTTTGAAGACAAGTCGACTAGCTCGACTCTCCGATTTTGACAAGTCAACTAACACGACCTTCGGATTTTGGGGGAAGGCCTTTAAACACTGGTTCAGACAAAAAGTTTACAAAAAAACTAAAGTACCCCAGGCCCATTTCTATCAAACATAAATTTACTTCCCCCCTCCAGTGGCATATGGAGAAGAGTTATCTAGGGGAGGGCACCACACCTTCGGGGTTTCGTTGACTAAGAGGCACGTGGCCATGTTGTCCACTTCCCTATTCTTCGCCCTTCCCCGGCACAGGATCCCCCATCGTCCTGATCAGTTTGGCTACACCACTATTGTAATACATCCATACCTCCACATTCTGGAGTAGAAACTGTCGCGGCAGCAGCACTTGTTGGAATAACAAAAAATGTAAAACTAGAGAAAAATAACAATAAGAAAGCCATGATTATATACCCGTGTTAATAAGCTAACAAAAAACAAAGATATGATGCGCAAAGGTAAACTTCCTGACCGCGGTCTTCCTCTTTTGTCGACTATTGTATCTTGAGCGGCGTCAGATTAGTTAAAATGCCACAAAATTCATAGAAAATGTTGCGGGAAATTTAAACTTTACTCAAAGTATCTGAACCGACTCACTAATTGCCCTTAAAAATTAGTGGGGGAGAGGATACCTACTTTTATGCAAATATGATAATGATTTTTTTAAATAAAAATTTTATTAAAAAACAAATAAATATATCAATATTGCATCTAAATTTGTAAAAAAAAACATAATCCACTGACTAGTAATTTTAAATTTTTCTTCCAATAAATCAAATTTTTTTGCCATTTAGGATATATGTATGTATCTGCCTGTTTATCAATAAAAATCTTTTTATTGAAACGATTATTCGAACATTATTAGGGTTGCATCGCGGTCAATTGACCGCTTTGACGTCAATTGACGGTCAAATTCTTTTTTTGTCCGAATTAGTAAAAAGGTCATTTCACTAAGTTTTTGCTCTTTGATAAGTTCAACAGAAAAGCCAGACACAAAGAAATTTTTTTTTGACGAATCGTCAAAAAAAAAGTTCCTTGTATCTGGCTTTTCTGTTGAACTTATCAAAGAGCAAAAACTTAGTGAAATGACCTTTTGCTGATGGGTCAATTGACCGTCAATTGACGCCATTTGACCGGTCAAAAATGCAACCCTAAACATTATAAACTTTTGGAAAAACCCAATAGTACTTCCAGATTATATGCTTTTTGATTTGGTACAAAATACTACGTGCAGGTCTATTTATTTTTTTCGAAATTTTTTTAACATTGAATCAATCGTTTCGATAAACAGATTTTTATTGCAGTCAGGCAAATTTTGTTTGAATTACAGAGTGCCCCAAAAAAGGCACTTTTTGTGATTTTTGCATGAATTTGGGACCCGAAAATCTTTTCCTAAAAATGATCCCTATAGGGGTAATTTTATACGGGAGAATCGATTGTGCCCATTCCCGAAGCGCTAAAACACTTTCTTGACCCTGATACAGGAAAAAATTGAGGTTTTGACTCGAAAATGGTCATTTTCTTTTTTCTCCAAATCAGGGTCATAGAAGCATGTTCGCGCTTCATGTGCACAATCGATTCCCCACATAAAATTACCCCTGAAGGTTTTTACAAGAAACTTTTGGGTCTCAAAATCATAAAAATCACGAAAAGTCCCCTTGTACAATAAAGCTGGTGTATCAAAACGAAAACTTAAAGAGGTGGAATTTTTGTCAGAAAAATCTTGTTTGCCAGATTTTTCCAGATTTCGTCGATAAATTGTAAAAGTTCAGTAAAATATGGCAAAATCCGATTTTTTCAATGTTTAAAAAATCCAGCTTTTCCAAATTTGGAAAATCCGATTTTTCCTTTTGGAAAATCTCATTCCATCTCTATTTAAAAAAAGGATAAATCTTTTTTCAGCAATAAAATACTTTTTTCGGCAATAAGGGTGTGTTTTATCGTCACAAAGTCGTCACGCTTTGTGTTTGGCGGACACAAAGCGTATGAGAAAACACACCCTTATTGCCGAAAAAAGTGTTTTATTGCTGAAAAAAGATTTATCCTTTAAAAAATACAATCACTGCAAAATCATATTTACTTTTTATACTTTATCTATACCCTCCACACATAATTCCTATGTTGTGGTTGAACATATGAACTCAATGGCAGCGGCTCTGCGTATTGGGGTCTGTTGTGAATTTGAGAACCATACACATTATATTGTTCCGCAGTAGCATATTGAGATTGTTGCGGGGCTGTTGCATATTGTGGTTGAGGAGGAGGCGCAACAACATATTGTGGTTGAGGCTGTGGAGGAGGTGGTGGGGGAGGTGGCTGTGGGGTTGCAAAAACTAAGATAACCCTAAAAATGAGGCATGTTAATATAAAACATAAAATGATGCTGGTACCTGCAATCCCTCTTAATTTTACAGACATTATTTCCATGAAATTGGATTTTTGCTGCAAAGTCGTTTAGACCAGTAATCACTTCAAATTTTTGACCACCACAGCAACCTTGGGCTTTTTTCTAAAATGATTTTTTGCATCTTTGTACAGCGTGCTTCAATTTTGCGATTTTTGGGCGATTTTTTCAAATTTTTTAATTTTCACCAAGATAGGGGATTTTCTATGCGAGAAATCGATTGCGCGCATTTCTGAATATTGAAAACGCTTCGCTGATGAAAAGAGACACATTACATGTTTAATGTAATAGGATTTGAAAAATCTCAATGGGTGTGTGATTTTCAGTTTAGTTTCAAAAAATGATCTAATTTATGTATATAATAATAACCTGGACAGCGTTTGATAAAGATTGAATATTGTTGTTGTTCCACTTGTTACATCGAGTTTGCTTCATCTCATCATATGCTTTATGCATAGCATTTTCGAGTGCTTTGTTGCAACACATATAGCCTAAAAAGATCGATAGAAAGCTAAATTGGAGTAGAATGGGAGATGGGGTGATCAGGAATCTTATATTCGTTTCGTGAATGGAAGAAATTTTCCGTTTGATGTCCCATGTAATCTGGATGACAGAGTCGCTCCGATATCTACGCAAATTTTTTGTGAAGTGGGACTCAAACCAGCGACCTCTGGAGTAGAATTGTATCAAAAAGGGTGTTTTTTTGCTTCAAAATTGATTATAAAAAATCTACTTAGGAAACCAGAAAGTACAAAAAAGGCAACCCCTGTTCTTTTTTTCGAATTTTACGATAAAATTATTTTCTCTTTGTTCCGAGCTCCAAATTGCGAGATTTTGAGTCCGAATCGTTTTGGGCCAAAAACAGTTTGTATATGTAGGGGTTGATGTAGTTATTGTGTAAGTAACATACCACTGTCATTCGTATAGCATTCAGGCAGTGGATAGTTTCTTTTACAACCACCACACCCATCTGGAACTTGTGAAGCATGTCGGCCGTATGGTATAGTCGCTTCTGGCTTAGCTCCAGCTCCACCACCAACATTACATTCACAATTCTTTGAACATTGATCAAAATTTTGAGTGGGACATCCTCGTGCCGAAGCGACAAAGCCTGAAATTTTTTTATTTGAAAAAATTTTGAATTTCATGACTTTTTTTGAACTTATCAACACAATTAAACGTGAAAAAGATAAGTTTAAAATGTTGCGAAGTAAGAGGCTAATGCTTAGTCTTAGGCATACGTGGGCAAGCAGGGGGGGGGGGACAGGGACCCAAAATAAGAAGGGGTCTTTGCATACGTAAATTTTTCGGATTTGCAATTTGACGACCTTTTTTTTAGCCACCAACTAAAATTTTTCGGCCAATAAGAAGTGGGAGGGGGGGGGGGAGGGACAGTCCCCCCTTGCCCATGTATGGTCTTAGGATTGGGCTTAGGCTTACAAATGCTTGGCTATAACAGTTTTGATACAAACACATTTAGAAAAATCTATAACCCCTAATAGCTTACTGTTATTAGTATGTTGATGGTTCAACCCAACTTGACCGTCTTGATTTCTTTGGACAATTTTTATACGAAAATTGTCCGAAATATCTCGCTTTTCTCGTAAGATTTCAATTGAATTTATGTCCCAAGGTTCTAATGTGTATTCAAACTAAATTCCTTGTGTATAAATTGTAGATTTTTTTAGGGTTTACATTTTGAGTCAATACTTCAATTGTTAAAAATGAAAGGAATAATATATAAATCCAGGTTGTATAATTAATGAATATGTTCATCTAAAATCAAGACAAGTAATCTGGATCCGGCTCTTGCCATCATAATATTGAGCCGACCCTTGCCTTCCCGGAGATCTGCTCCGGCTCTTGTTTTTTCGTACCCTTTTTACGAAAAAGCTCGGGTCGATGTCGGGATTTTTCCATCCCTAGACAGTTAAGGTTAAAAAGCTATAAATCAAAAATTGGTTATAAAAACTATCTGGAAACAAAGCGCAGATGATAAAAGCCTCCATTATTCGATTTTATCTAGGACTAGAATATCCAATAATCATTACATAACAGCCATATAAATAAAACCAGCCTCAATCCAGAAAAGAACGCATAATTTTTAAAACAATATGTCTGGTTTTTTATAAACTTGAATTCATGAATTCATCATAAACTTGATTTTTTTTTCATCATAAACTTGAATTCAATATATAATGTGCAGATGTAATCTTGATGTTAATTTTTACGTGTTTGCAAGTATTTTCATTAACAATCAAACGCTAACTGGTCAAAATAACGGACAATAATTGTATCAATTATTATGCGATTGTGGGTGATGGAACAAGTATGCATAAAGAATTGCTAAAAAGATAATAAGCAAAAATTGTGCAATCTGGATTAAATTTTGTGACCACTTAAACATCAAACATCAAGTTGCAAATTATCTAATGTCGGCTACGATTTATTCAAAAACTGGTTTGATTAAGCTTAAGGATAGGGTAGAGCATAAGGTACAAAAATATTATTTTTATAGCCTAGAAAAATTTACAATGAAAAATAAAAAATTTTAATAGGGAAATTTATTGCTCGCATTCCCGAAGCTAGAAAACGCTTCACTGACTCTGGTTCAAGGGGTGAATGCGAAAAATGGCCATTTTCGCTATGAAATTCCAATTTTCCCCTGAATTAAGGTCAGAGAAGCGTTTTCGCGCCCCGGGAATGCGATTTTCCGCATAAAATTACGCCCGGGCAAGTTTAGAAAAAAATTTCAGTTTCACTTTGAAAAATTGCACCGTCTTCGGAAAAATGATTAAACATCCTGGCTATATGGCATTTTCTGCCGTGAAGAAAGCCATCAAATATGATGAAGTGGCAAGATTCCCTTTTGCACTCAAATTATCGAGGGTTCGACAAGTGGCGTAGGGAGAAGGGTTAGCTATAAGGGGGGGGGGGGCATTTCCTCCCGACAAGACTAATTCTTCTAAAAACATAAGGGAAACCATTATATGTAGGGATTTTTTAATGTTGGCCTATACTAGGGGGCACCTGCACCTTGTCACCCCCTTGCCTAACAAGGAGACCGCACCAAGTATCACTCTGGATTTTGCTGGAATCAATTCTAATGTTATTAAATAAATTTTATGAATTTCTGCGTTAAAATTAGCGGTCCATAGGCCGCTTTCGCTGAGATTTTTGCTAGAGCCAAAGAAACCCTAAAATCGGCTAAAAACAAAAGGGGAAGTGAGCCTATGAATCGACTTTTTGGGTCGAAAAATGGTTTTTTTTATTTAGTATGCCAAAAGTTCAAGCATATATTACTGTTTACTAAAACAAAAAATTTCGAATAAAGCCTTTATTTTCACTTGTTTTGGGCTCTATAAGATATGTAAGATTATATAATAAATAAAGGGCCCCAACGCGTTCAATTCCCAACTGGCTACTCCAGACTTGATTTCCCTTTCTCAAACAGTTTGATTTCCCTTCTTCAGTTTCACTATTGCTGATCGAAATTCAGCCATTTTTGCTATAAAAAATAAATAGATGTTCACAAAAGAGCAAAAAATAATTCAAAAAAGCGCAAAAATATTTTCTAATAGAAGCTAAAAGAGGATATTTTGAATAATTTTTGTTTTGAATTTTTATAACAAACAATATACATAAGCTGGTTCCCTCCGCTCAAAAATTCGATAAGCGGGCCACCCTAGAGAGGGGGGGGCCCGCTTATCGAGCGTTTACTGTATAACAAAGTGATCACGAACTTTTAACGCACTTTATATATATTCTTTATTTATAAATAAAAATACACATATAAAAAATATTAGTCATCAGAATATTTGACCTTATCATTCGATTCGGAGGCTTCGTTATTTTTCGCACCTTCAACGGCAGCATCGTAGATTTTCTTGACTTCCGGAGCTACTTCGGTATTCACAAAATCTTTTGTTTTCTCCCATTTATCTTTGACCCAAGATTGGACTTTAGCATGAGTTTCTGGGTCTTGGAGAACTTCCTAAAATGGATGAAGGATTGTGGTAGCTAATTCTCTTTAAAAAATAGAAAAATTATTTTATGCAAAATTTGAAGTTTTTTGAGAATTCTTTAAAAAAATTTTCTACTATTTTTTATGAAAATAATAATATTGCCATCGTGTTCCTAATTATAGGGGCCTGATGAAAATTCCATCCAAGCCTATAAAATTTTTATTTTTTGAAGAAAAGTGAATAATTTTCAAAACAACTCCAAAATTTCTTCCATTACCTTGACATTATTAAACTTCTCCCTAATAACCGGAGCAGCATCTTTGCGAAGAAACTCGGCACCATTATGTATCTTATCTGCCACTCCATCCATAAAATCATCAAACCAATCTGCTTGAGAAACCTGTACCACACACAATATAGTCAGTAGGAAAATAACTTTTAGCCGCATTGGAGAGCTTATAATAATAAGCTTATAATAAAGGCAAAAAAGGCTAAATGAAATAAAAAGTTTAGAAAAAAAGACTAAATAAAATAAATCATTGGGCAAAACAGTATAAGGAAACAAGACGAAGTAAAAATCCCTTTTTTAGGGTTTTAACTTCGTATGGGGTACCTTCCCATGGTCAAAATCAAAAAATTCCTTCAGATTCGAGTTCCCCATGCCAACCTCCCCCCCCTAGAACAAAAAATCAGCCAAATTGGAAAACTTGTTGAAAATTCGATTTGTTTACCCCAAGGAGGGACCAAGGGGTAAAAAAATAGAATTTTCAAAAAGTTTTCCAATTTGGCTGATTTTTTGTTCTGGGGGGGGGTTGGCATGGAGAACTCGAATTCGAAGGAATTTTTTGATTTTGACCACGGGAAGGTACCCCATACGAGGTTAAAACCCTAAAAAAGGGATTTTTACCTCGTATGGGGTACCTCATTATAACCCATTTTTTGACCATATTCCCGAGGTCTAGGACAAAAAATAACGGCGGATTCGTGTTCAGCGTATAGAAAAACCATAGAAAGGTCGAAAATTTCGTCAAAAATCGACTTATATAGCTAAATATCAATAGTTTAAAATAAGGATACATCTTTGAGAGCCCAATTTTTAAAGTCAACAAGTTTGAGTATTGACACGAAAACATGAGTTACGCTCAAAAAGACTGATTGGATCGTATTCGGCATACATTCTTGCTTACTACTGAAAAAAAATTTTATCGAAAACGAACGATTTTAGATGTATCTTTTGATTTGGGGTCTAACAGACCCCAGGTTGCCTAGGCTCGTGAAAAATAACGTTGCCGGATGAGGGTTAATCATGTGTCAAAAAATTTATTTTTTAGGAAATTGTCACCGGTCCGGGCCCGAGTCTAACTTATCGAACCATCGGAGGAATGCTCGAATTGTTCTTCTTTCCTGGCCCAAGACCCGAAGACGTCATTCAACAATATCAACAAGTGATTGGTACTCCATTTTTACCCGCTTATTGGAACTTGGGATACCAGGTAAAATATGCGAATTTTTGAATTGTGGGGATTTTTACTACAAGTCGTAAATTTGGGAGGGAGTTGCGAAAGTATCATTTGGCGAAGAAAAACTTCGCTCTCGTGGCAGGATTCGAACCTGCGATATCTGATATGATATACTAGTTGCTCCATCACTGCGCTACACACAGAGGTAGGTGAAGGGAGGCAAAAATTTTGAAATTGCGTGGAGTTCATTGAAAAATCAGATATTTGTGCAGGGGGTACTAATTTTTCATTGCACGGGATATTTTCGCCCGCTGCACGGGGGTTCCATTATTTTTCTCTTTTTATGCGCTAGGGGGTAGGTAATTCCCCCCTCTCTTCTCCTACCACTGGCTACACTAGGGTTCGGAGGAAACCTACCTATCGAGTAAGTTTTGACCTTTTTTTGGACCCATTTGTCTTCGAAAAAATGTAAATTTCCGATATATGTACCCCGTATTTTGTCGTGAGGAATCGATTGGCACGAACCAAAAAAATAATTTTTCAGAGAAAAATTTCGGAAATTGGAGACACTCAAAAGAGGCACAAATTTTGAATTTTTGAAATTTTACAAATCTTTCCAAATCTCAAAAATTCACGTGCCAATCGATTCCTCGTGGCCTAAAACGGTTGACTTAAAGGAATTTTGCAAAATTTCGAAGAAAAATGGGTTCAAACTGTTAATTTTTTGAGCTGAATTTGACTTTTCGCCTTAAAGTTGACAAAAAAACCAAAAATTTTCAGAAAATTAACAGTTTGAACCCATTTTTCTTCGAAATTTTGCAAAATTCCTTTAAGTCAACCGATTTGGGCCACGAGGAATCGATTGGCACGTAAATTTTTGAGATTTGGAAAGAAGAAGATTTGTAAAATTTCAAAAATTCAAAATTTGTGCCTCTTTTGAGTGTCTCCAATTTCCGAAATTTTTCTCTGAAAAATTATTTTTTTGGTTTGTGCCAATGGATTCATCACGACAAAATACGGGGTACATATTAGGTTGGCGGATAAGTTTTAAGACTCGTATTTAATCCCGCATTTTTATTTTGCAAATTGAAAATTTTTTTTTTTTCAGTTTTCTCAAATAGTATTTGAACTTTCATTTTTATACAAACTTTTACGTTTTTTCAGTAAAATGGAAAAAAATCGAGACATTATTCGAGAACTACTGAAATTTGAGTTTGAGCTGGGCCACAGCGCAAAAGAGGCCATGGACAACATCAACCGCGCCAAGGGAAATGGAACTGTGTCAAAAGCGACAGCTTATTTGTGGTACTCGAAGTTCCGTAACAACAAAATGGACATTGCCAACAAAAAAAGGTCTGGGCGCCCTCGAGAAGTCGATTGAGTCGCTGTCGTCAACGCTGTCGAAGCCCATCCGTCGATGACAACACGCATGTTGGCCGAAGATTTTGACTGTCATCACTCGACAATCGAAGAAATATTGCATGCCGCAGGTTAGTCTTTTGATTTAAGACGGGGTTGAATTTTTTTTAAGGAAAAAATGGCTTAAAAGTCGTTGGGTTCCAAAAGAGCTCACAGAAGCACAAAAACAGAAACGCGTGGAAATTGCAACTAGGTTGCTTCGTAGAGCTCGCCGATTACCCTTTTTTGACTTTATCGTGACGTGCGACGAGAAATGGATACCTTTTGTGAATGATGAGCGCCATGGCGAATGGAGATTTCCCGGTCAGAAGCGCAGCCAAACGCCAAGAAGGGACTTTCGGGCGAAGAGAGCAATGCTGTGCGTATAGTGGGACAGGCGAGGAACTATATTTTGGGAACTTTTGGAGCAGGGAAGACACCATACAGCCCGGACCTCTCCCCAAGTGATTACTACCTTTTCCACTCGTTGGAACACTGGCTCTGCGGCAAAAAGTTCATCACAATCGAAGAAATGCGCGAATCTCTCACAGAATTCTTTGAATCGAAGGACCGAGAATGGTACCGACGTGGAATCCACCAACTTGAAGAACAGTGGCAGAAAGTGATCGAATCGGGAATACTTTGATTATTAGTTTTTTGTTGTTTTGTTCACGTTTCGTTCAATAAAAAGTTGATTTTATATAAGAGTCTTAAAACTTATCCGCCAACCTAATATATCGGAAATTTACGTTTTTTCGAAGACAAATGGGTCCAAACTGATCGAGTATCTACTCGATAGGTAGGTTTCCTCCGAACCCTAGGCTATACGGCGCCCAATCGAAGCTCTTTTACTTCTACTTACGACATTTTTAGCTTAGTCGTGAAGGATATGTAAATTTTACGCGATTCGCAACGGTTGTCAATCGAACGTTGGCCAACAAAATCCCCATTGATGTGGTTTTTGCCGACCGAGGAGACTACATGGACGATGGTCAAGGATTTACGATTAACCAGGTATAAATCAGCCTGGAAAAATTTTCCTATAAAAATCCTTTTTAGGGTTGGCTTCCACTAATCAATTTTACCAATTGGTTGCATACTCTAAACATAAAATTGACACTAAACAATGAGCCGTATGTGGCAGCCGATTCGCCATTCTTCCAACGGGGGTTGCAGCAAGTGAGTCGATTATTTACGAAGGAGTACTCATACCACCCACAAAAAACGGGTTCTTTACGGGCCAGCCTTGCGTCCAGGACTAATTTTATAGACCAGCCTCCTTGGCCCTCGTAATTCTTCAATTAATAAACTTTTGCATCCGTCTTTTATCCCCTCACAAAAAATGATTTGGGTTGGGAGTATGCTTTTATATGTCAGCTGAGAAATTTTTTTTACTTATTTTCAGAACGCTGCTTTCTACGAATGGCCAAACATGAACATGGTCCCAACAAGCATCAATAACCAATACCCGATGACAAACGGCACGAAATTCATGCTCGGCAATGTTTGGCCGCATAAACACGTGTTATGGGGGGATTTCACCGATAATGTGACTCGAGAATGGTACGCCAGTGAATGGGTCCGGTTTCATCAAGTAGAGAATGAAATTTTTTTGAAATTTTTTTTTCACTAGAACATTTCCTTCGACGCCATTTGGTTGGATATGAACGAACCATCAGTGTTCGAAACGGCTCCGTATGGTTCGGATAATTCGACTTATTTACACTGCCCTCTGGAAGGCAATTTAACTAACTGGGTTTATAAGTACGATAATCCCCCGTATTGGACAGTCAATGCGTATAATTATGGGGGCNGATCTCAAAGAGGTAAGAAATGCATTCGGAAAAGATTCTGATCCTGAGGCATTCTAATGATCTGGCAAAATTTGTTAGACAATGACGGGTTTCGAACCCTTCGTCAGTGGGGTGCAAATTGCGCTCACTACCACTGCCCCAGATGGGCACCCCGATAGACAACTAGTTGTCTACGAGAAAATTTGAAAAATAGTGAAATTTTGATGGATTATAATAGGGAATTCGAAATATGCGAATTTCACAAGAAAAAATAGCCGAATAAGGGTCAAATGGCGTTTTCACAATTTTTTAATGCTCTCAATCGATTTTTAGCATTTTTTAAATGTTTGATTTTCGCTTCAATACACCCACCACTTTCCCTGAATCAGGGTCAAGGAAGCATTTTCAAGCTTCGGGAATGCGCACAATCGATTTTCGCCTAGAAATTAGTCTAAAAAGTCGGTTTTTAGAAGAGAAATCTAAAATTTTCATATTTTCGCTTCAATACACACCCTTATTTCCCTGATTCAGGGTCAGGGAAGCATTTTCAAGCTTCGGGAATGCACGCAGTCGATTTTTCGCATAAAATTAGGGGTAGTAGGATCATTTTTGCAAAAAATTCAAAAAAATTTTTTTGGTCGAGATCAGTGTTGTCCCCTGTACACATGAGTACACATGTGTTTGTGTACACATTGTGTACACAACACACGTGTACACAAACACATGTGTACACATTGTGTACTAATGTGTACACATGTGTACACAAACACATTGTGTACACAACACATGTGTACACATTGTGTACTCATGTGTACACATGTGTACACACTGTGTACACGTGTGTACACATGTGTACACAGTGTGTACACACTGTGTTGTGTACACATGAGTACTCGTGAGTTGAACACATTAACCCAAAATTTTCTTTTGTCGTGAATAACAAATCTATAAAGGAAATAAATTCAAATTCAATTCCTACGAAGATTTCGCTCGTGTGTACACAAACACATGTGTACACGGGACAACACTGGTCGAGATCTTACCCTAAAGTGGTCCCTCCCTTTAATGTTGAAAAATGCTTATTTTTTTAATAACTCAAAAATTATCATCCCATTTTTAAAAACTTTATAGTTTATCTTAATACTACCCTTTTTGTAATAAAAAATTGTTTCTCATTAAAAATACAACAAAATTCGCATAAACCATTTTTAGAAATATTTATTCAGCAAGACGTTATGCTTGTGCGGACAGAGCTCGCGGGATGGTGTCCAGATATACAATACAAAAAATCTTATGGGCTGGGGCGAGACTATCGCCGCGAAAAAAGGAATTGAAGTGGCCACCGGGCAACGAAGCGCCGTGATTTCGAGGTACAATCATGATCGGGACGGATCACTATCCAGGCCACGTGTCAAATCCCTCCAAAACCCCATTTTTTAAGGGAGGGGTGAGCGTCTATCTAGATGCCAAAAATTAGGTTATCCCACAATTCAAGATCAAGGAGATAGCTTGCAAAAAATAGACCACGGGGCCATATAAGCCCATAAAATTTTGAATTTGATTTTGGGGGCTCAGTAGTGTAGTTGGTTAGCACATCGGGCTTGCAATCCGAAAGCCCGGATTCGAATCCCGGCTGATCCGCCTTTCCTTTGTTCGGACAAAGGAATAGTCCACTGGGGCGGTCGACTAGTGGATGAAGTGAAGAGAACCTCCTGCACAAGGGTTAAAAAAGATAGTCCGATGGCTTGGTCGACCAAAGGATAAAGCTCAGACCTCATTGCTCCGGGGTGAGAGAGCCCTCTCCAATGAAACCCTCAGTATTGGGGATTTGAAGTTGTCAGCTCGGAAATGGGCACCAATAAAAAAGTAAAATAATTTTGTGGATATATAAACAAAAAATCTTATGGGTTGGGGCGAGACCATCGCCGCGAAAAAAGGGATTGAAATGGCCACCGGGGACCTCACGTTAGGGAGAGTACACGAAAATTTGTCTCTCCAACAATTCAAAAATGAAAAATTTAGAGCCAACTTCGTCTCGAACGGCCACTACGGCGGGCATTGGACCGGCGACACCTATTCGACATGGGAGTCGTTACAGAGTACAGTAATCGTAATCCAAGAGTTCAACCTGTTCGGAATGCCTTACGTCGGGTCGGATATATGCGGATTTCAATTAAATACAACGGAAAATTTGTGTTTGCGTTGGCATCAAGCCGGAGCTTTTCATTCGTTTATGAGGTATAGAAAATTATAAAATATAAAACAGTTTTTTCCAGAAATCATAATGTCGCCCCACAAGACCAAGACCCATCCGTATGGCCCAGTGTGACAGCGGCGGCGATTAAATCGAATTTGTTCCGATACAGACACTTGCCGTATCTCTTTAGGTAAGGAAAATGCGTGTCCGGTCACTTGACCGGCCCGGTCACTTACCGACCTGGAGCACTACCACTGAACCATGGTGGCCGCCAGACAGACAACTCTTAAACCGCCTTGTATTGTACCCTTTCTTCGGATATGCCTTGATTGTGCCTACCACAACAGTCTATTTTTTAAAAATTGCAAATTTTAGCTTGCATTTCTACGCCTCCCTATATGGCGGAACCATCCAACGACCGGTGTTTTTCGAATTCCCCAACGATAGTCAAACATATGAGCTATCCTATCAATTTCTATGGGGCCCGGCACTCATGGTCATGCCCGTGGTCTATGAGGTTTGTCTATGGCACGCTATTTTTTAATAAAAATTTAGAACGCCACCTCGGTCACCGGCTATCTTCCGACTAGCGAAATTTGGTATTCTTTATACGACTACTTTTATGGCACAAAAGTCTCATTGGGAATTCAAACGTTTACCGCGCCGACGAACTATTTAATCCCGGTGTTTGTCCGAGGCAAGATTTTGAATAGATAAAAATGGGACAAATTTTTAGGTGGGTATGTATTGCCTCGACAAAGACCAGGGTTGACGACAACGGCAGGAAGAGAAAATGAGTTCCAGCTCTTGGTTGCTATAGGTAGGAGATTTTTTAGAAGCAGCCCCCGTAAAAAGAGGTATAGTCGGACAACGATTTAGTGACCACCCATTTTCCCACCAAAAAACGACCACGCAGGGATGCATGCAGAAAAAGTACATAAGGTAAAATGTCTGAAAAATCTTTCTCAAAAAAGATATATAAGAAAGAATTTTCAGAAGTTTTTCCCATACATGTACTTTTTCATCATACATCCCTGCGCAGAGAGTAAAGGAAACAGACAATTTTGTACGTTCTAAACAGACAAAGTCGGAATAAAAAATCTATGAAAATCAAGCATATTAGGTGTGTGTTAGGTGTGAATTGGCTTGTTTCTTATGATTTAATGATTTTTGCTGATGTCTGTTCTAAACAAACAACATGGATCTTGTTGTAAATCAAATAATCTAGAGCCAATAAGTACCCAATTCACCGAATAATGATGAAAAGTCATGGAAATCTTGATCACCCAACCATTCATTTNAACAAACAACATGGATCTTGTTGTAAATCAAATAATCTAGAGCCAATAAGTACCCAATTCACCGAATAATGATGAAAAGTCATGGAAATCTTGATCACCCAACCATTCATTTATGAATTTGTTTTTTGCCGCCAAGACCCTGAATCAATCCCCCTGATTCAGGGTCTTGGCGGCAAAAAACAAATTCAAAAATGAATGGTTGGGTGATCAAGATTTCCATGACTTTTCATCATTATTCGGTGAATTGGGTACTTATTACTCTAGATTATTTGATTTACAACAAGATCCATGTTGTCTGTTTAGAATAGACATCAGCAAAAATCATTAAATCATAAGAAACAAGCCAATTCACACCTAACACACACCTAATATGCTTGATTTTCATAGATTTTTTATTCCGACTTTGTCTGTTTAGAACAGACGTTGTCTGTTTAGAACGTACAAAATTGTCTGTTTCCTTTACTCTCTGTCCCTGCGTGGTCGTTTTTTGGCGAGAAAATGGGTGGTTACTAAGCGTTGTCCGACTGTATATGTTCCCTTATCTCAACAAGTACTACATAAAATTTTTACAATTTTTCAGACGCAAAATTCCATTCGAGTGGTGAACTTTATTATGACGATGGAGTGTCTATAATCTCTACGGCCGGTCTATCCCAACACAACTATTATCACTTTTTATTCGATTTTACTGTGAACACAACCATGGCTACTTTGAATATTATCCAGGCTAGAGCAGCTGTAAGATGCCTTATATAAAATTTCAATAATGCTTCAATTTGTAGACCAACCAAACACTCAAGACGTTGGACCAGCTCGAAATTCTCGGCTACCCCTATACCCCAAATTTAAATTCGGCTCAGCTGAACGGGAAACCCATTACCATCAACACCCTAACTTCGTCGTATAGCCCATTTACGCAAATTTTGAATATTACAACAACGGGATTGATCGACTGGAATGTCGGCTCGTCTTGGATACTAACTTGGAATAATAATAATAATCTGTGAACATTGTCATATAGCCAATAGCTCGATAAATAGTTGCAAACTAGGATTTTTGAATGTTTTGAAAATTGATGAAAAAAATTTTTGTTGCTTAAAAATTGGTTCAAAAATCAAATCCATCTTGTAATTGGTATATTCACGGCGCACGAAAGTATGCAAAAAATGGGAACACCCAAAAAAGCTTGATAAAACGCTTGAATACATTGCTAATAAAATGTTTATCAAAAAATTTCCGCGGTTAAACACTAAACTTTTTTTCGATTTTTTAATTTTTTTTAAGTTCACAAATAAGACGTTTATTGCATGTGAACAAAAATTGTCATAACTCCGCAAAACGGCATGAAAATTGATAATTCTTTTTAAAATAATATTCTATAGATTCTAATTTATCTTTATATCAGAGAATTTTTTGAAAAAACAATGTCTTCAATTTTTAAAACGTCTTTGAAGTTTTGACTTTTTTTGTAACTTTAAAGGCTAATCACTTTTTAAGATACCATCCATTTTTCGTGATCGATAGCTCAAACGATTGCTAAGTAGTTATAAAACAACGCCTAGTTGCGTTTTTCTTTTTTAACTTAAAAAAAATGCCATTTTTCTTGCAAAATCTGTAAATTTTATGTAATTTTTGACACTTTTTTTGATATATAAAAAAATTTTTCTTCTGCAACCGGGAAAATCGCAACTAGGCGATGGTTATAACTCATTAGCAATCCTTTGAGCTATCGATCACAAAAAATGGACGGTATCTTAAAAAGTTATTAGCCTTTGAAGTTTGCTTTTTAACATATTTCAGATTTTCCTTTGGAACATAGTTATACTTTGAGATTAAAGAGATTATGCTACTATGGTTCAGTGGCTAAGCCTTTTCGATTTTTAAAAAATTCGATTTTATTTCGCTTCAATACATCTTCCCTTTCCCTGAATCAGGGTTAGGGAAGTGTTTTCAAGCTTCGAAAATGCGAGCAATGAATTCTTCGCTTGGAAAAACCCTCAGAAAGATGGTTTTCCGTCGTAAAATCAAATTTTAGTTAATTTTCGTTTCAATACACCGTTTCCTTCCCTGTAGAGCATGGTGTGTAGTGCACGCTTTTGGCCAAACATATATTCTCATTTTTCTCGCTGACCATCTTGCCATGCAATACCATCCAAAAATAGTTTTTTAAAAGAGAAAATCCAAAACAGGGCCGGGTAGAAAATTTCTTTAAATATTTTAAACAATTGACTCTCTAGGGGTAATTTTATGCGGGGAATCGATTGCGCACATTCCCGAACCTTGAAAACGCTTCCTTGACCCTGATTCAGGGAAGGAATCGATGTATTGAAGCGAAAATCAAACATTTTCGAATTTTATGGGTAAGCCATCGGTTCTTAGGTTTTTCTAGGCGGGGAATCGATTGCGCGTACTCCTGATCCGTAAAAACGCTTTCTTGACCCTGATTCAGGGAAAATATAGATTTCAAACCAAAATAATGGAAATTTTTAAATACTTCGAATTAAAAATCTATCCTGTTGAATCGATCGTGGAAAGGCTGAAAAACAAAAAGAAAAATTAAATTCGACTATAAAATAAAAAGTTATAAGGGTCGGAATTTCCTTAAGAAACGAAAAATTCGCATAATTAAGATCAGTGAGAAAAATGAAGTTTTTAAAAGAAAACAGACGCAGATTTTAACCCTATAGAGGTAATTTTTACCGGAGAATCCGAATATGAAGTAGGAATTTAAATTAGAAATTTAAATTTTTAATTCGAAGTATTTAAAAATTTCCATTATTTTGGTTTGATTACCCCCAGAAAGATGATTTTGAGGCAAGAAAATCAAAATTTTTCGATTTTCGCTTCAATACACACATCTATTTCCCTGAATCAGGGTCAAGGAAGCATTTTCACGCTTCGGGAATGCGCGCAATCGATTTTTTGCCTAGAAATTGCTCCAGCTCCTACTCCCAGAACCAACTAAGAACAAAGAAACAATCAAGAAATAAGAAAAATTTTTCTTCTTGTGTATAAGATTTTTTTGATTAATGTGTATTGATTTGAGATTTCGTGAAGTTGTTTATTTTTGAAATCCCGGAATGTGTTGGCGAGCAACAGTCACCAATTTCATCGTCAGGTGACATAGTTTATGTTACGGGACAAATAATTAACTAAGGCGACAAAGGTGACAGATTCTGTCACTCTTGTCGTCTGAGTGCCACTCTTGTCATCTGAGTGTCACTCTTGTCATCCCAACATGTCACCCCTGTCGCCTAAGGGGTTGGGTATAAAAGAGGCTCCAAAGCCACATACGGGGTTCCTCGCATTCCCTCGGTAACCCGAGATTATGAGAGAATAAACGTTTTATAATAATAAGTTTTCCACATTATAATCCCAGGGACCCCCCAGCTATCAGAGGCCGTTTCCAGCGACAAAACAGCCTTTGCGATGTCTATGGTCAACAGGGCCTGGTGAAGGAGAATCGGAATCAGAGTCTTGGCTTTTAACTTGTTAGTAGAGATCATTCACCCCTTGAATCTTCTCCATTTTGTCCATTGCTCCGCCGTCGTTGTCCTTCTTACCTTGATTTTGATTCTTTCCTTCGCCGCCTTTATGCTTTTCCTTGCCTTGCTTCAATTCCTTCTGTTTTCCTTGCTTCATTCCCTCTGGCTTTCTTTTCCCTTGTTTAGCGCCTTTCTTTCCTCCTTTTTTCCAGTCGTTCCTTTCTTACCCACTTCACCTTTCTTGCTAGGCCCACCATTCTTTCGAAGTCTACCTTTCTTGCCGGCGCCATTTTTATTAAGTCCTTTCTTGGCTCCAAACTTTTTCTTGGCTACTTTATTTTGGGATACTTTTTTCATCTTGCCAAGTTTCTTAGCTCCCCTGGTATTTTGCATCTTTTTGATACCACTGATTTCCTTTACTTTGCCCTTCTTCTTTACTCCGCCGATTTTTTTCATCTTCCTATACTTCTTTTTTCCACCAACTTTCTTCATTTTACCACCAAGTTTCTTTCCGCGCCAAACTTTTTCATTCCTCCTGCTTTGAGCTTGGGCATTTTAAACTAAAAAAAGATATTTTTGACTAAATTTAAAATTTGTGTGCTCAACTAGTGGATGATACAGGGTGGGTCTATGCCTGTAAAATGAAATTTTTAAAATTTTTATCAGATCCCCTCAATTGGCACTAGGACAACCGGATGGAATAATTTATTTTGAGAACCCTTTTACTTTAATTAATCCCAGCCGAGATCGTATCCGATTATTTGGGAACGTGGGGTGGTTTATATGGTTATTAAACGATTAAACCCCTTCAAGGATTTGTCATGAACAACTTTCATGTAACTTTTTATTCCTTGTTTTGAAGCGTATTATTTCGGGTGCCACCAAATCCGATACAAAATGTAGCACTATTACTTCCCCTTTATCCTCCTACTTTTTTCCTCTTACTTTTTTCCCCGATTTTATGCAAATTTCAAAGTAATAACGTGTAAAAATCGGGGAAAAAAGTAATAGGGGAAAAAAGTAAGGGGGAAAACCCAATCGGGAAAAAAAGTAATAGTGCCCAAAATTTGTCGATTTTCAAAATGGTACCACAGTCAAACCACCATATAACACCCCCGGGAGGGGTCGTTTATCGAA
>OZJO01025043.1:0-33567 GCA_900406225.1 Acrobeloides nanus | reverse complement strand
TCACAAGTATGTGTCATGTTTAAATGGAAGTGTACACTCACTTTAAGCTCATACTACATACTTGTTGCACAGCACTGGTCTGAACACCCTTCCAAATAGGTAAAATTTTCGAAAATATCTCGATGAGTGGCGCTCGGTACAATGATCAATAAAAGTTTTCCCACCCCTGTGAGCGCGGCGCAATAAAATGCCGGAAAGGTGCAGGCAAGGGTCAAAGCTTAAAAAAAGCACTCCAATCGACTCAGCTCGCCGAGCGCTTCAAAATGAGTACCATATCATGAGGCCAGGGATGCACCCTTTGTACTTCCAGATGCACAACGGACAATACCTTGACGGATAAGGGTTGTCCGAAGTCAAGGCGGACATCGAGTGGAACGGTAAGCATAACTCGAGAAAATGGGATTGTTTTAAAAAATCCCATTGTCACGGGTTTCCTGAGCTTTTTAGCGCTACAAATAAACTACACTAAATCCTATGGGTAATTTTTCGCGAGGATTCGAATGCGCCCACTCTTGTTCCATGAAAGTGCAGGAAACCTGAGAAAACGGTTTTTTAAGAATGCAATTTTCTGGTTGAAAATCAACTTTTAACAGCATATATCGAATTTTGAATAAAATAGGAAGAAAAAATTTAAAGGAAAAGAGAGAAAACATCGACTTATTTGATGGTTCAAATCCCGAGTCGAAATAAAAGTTTTTGCTTTTGTATGAAATTTAGTGCAAATGCCCATTTTTATATCTAGAGTTTCGGATTTTTATGAGAAAACCATCGATTCTTAGGTTTTTCTAAGTGGAGAATCGATTGCGCACACTTCCGAACCGTGAAAACACTTCCTTGACCCTGATTTTCGTTAAAATTGATGTTTTTAAAACGAAAAAATTGATTCTCGCTTTAAAACACTGATCCCTTTCCCGCTTCCTTAACCCTGATTCAGGGAAGAGATCGGTGTTTTAAAGCGAAAATCAATTTTTCCGCTTTAAAAACATCAATTTTAGCGAAAATCAGGGTCAAGGAAGCGTTTTCACGGTTCTAGAATGCGCGCAATCAATTTCCCGCATAAAATTAGAGGTAATAGGGTCATTTTTAGACAATTTTTTCATGAAATAGTCTATAATTTATACCACCCCCTTTAACGGTCAAAAATTAACCGTCAAAAATTTTCTTCCATATGAGATCTGAATTGTTGGCTGAAATAATCACCCAGCCAATATATCAGGTATCATGTTCCTGTTGTAAACATTAAAAACACTTATTATATTCTCTTTTTACTGTAAACAATTTTTTACGTAGGAATATTTTTTTAAAATTTTATTTTAAAAAATATTCAAAAAGACATTTACAATTTAAGTTTCAATTTTTTCAGTTTTTTATCATTTTTATCCAGCTCTTTGGTATGGACCGGAACCAAACTTTTTAACCATAGTGCAAAATAGCCATGCATCTTCCTAAAAATATATTATAATGAGACCTATTGGAATACATTTAACGCATCCCCCCCCCCGGGAATGCGTATGTTTATTTTGTTTTTGGGCGTTCCTACGCCCGTTTTTAAGGTTTTTGTCCATTATGTTTTGCCAGATAAAAGCTAGCAATTTAATTTTAGCTTGAGAATTTTTTTCAGACCAAGAGGCTTATAATAATATATAATATGTCATTTTAGGATGCAGTGCAATAGAGCATAGAAAAAAGTTTAAAAACGAAAAATCGACTGTTGGTGATTTCTGTTTTTCCAACTTTTCCGAAAAACGGCACATTTAAATTTTTATAAACTGTAAGACCGAGCGCTATTGCGCTCGGAGGGAAGAGGAGATTTTCCGATCCGAGACTAAGTCATCTGCTCTTTTCCTATTGATTCCGAGTTCCCCGATTATAAAAAATTTTTAAACATATTTTTTAAACTTTTAACCCATTGTAAATTTTTTTAAATCTTTTAAAAATTTAAACCCATTTTAAAAAATTTTAAACACTATTTTTTATTTTTATGAATTTTTTAAGTTTTTACCCTATTTTTTAAAGAAGTTTTTAAAATTTTAAACCATTTTTTATTTTTCGCAATAAAATTAAAATTTTTTGCCGGCGTAAAAAATATTACTCGGGACCACAGATTGAGTTCGAACCGAGAGAAATTACTATAGGTTAAGCGTCCCTTGTGAGATTTGAACCCGCCGCTTTATGAGCCGCGCTCTACCGATTGAGCTATGAGAGCTTGTGTTGCCAATATTTTTTTCGCAATTTCGGGAGCCGTGGATTCCTTTCATAGAAAAGGCCACAAGAAATAAATTCAAAAATTTTAATTTTAATCATTTTTCTGCTCATTAGTATCTTGACTAAAAAATTTACCTTGCAAAGGGCCGGACTACCTATAGCAGCATTAGTTAAGCAATTACAAAAGTTATTATCACAGTTTTCTTTGCCAAGTTGTTGGTCATAACAAGTATCGTGTGAGATGCAACAATAGTTGAATTTGTCTTAATTTAAATTAACTATTATAACTTATAAGGGCATTAAAATATTAGGTTGAACCGAAAGTTCCTGCACTAATTTTCAAAACGATTACTTGAAAATTAGTGCAGGAACTTTCGGTTCAACCTAATAAAAAGTTTTGGGCTTCACATCCCATATGAGAGAGTGCCCTATACCGAACACCGAGTACCAGTAATATTATGGAGAATAAGAGTGCGGTCTCACTGATAAAGTGCGACACCGAGGCAAGGAAATTTGACTCTACCGGGCATCGAACCGGGCCTCGATTTATGAGCCCAATATTCTACCACTACACTTTGAAGCCACAAAGTCTATGAAGCCACCCGTAAAAACATTCAATCGTTAATGGACTCTGCTGAAGATATAGAGACTCCAGAAAGTGTTTTAATGATCCTCTGAAGTTCAAACAAATGCAATACGGCAATTTATGCTCTTGTATTTGAAAATATACCTTTTATAACAGGTCCACAAGCGGCATCCAATTCAATACCCCCTAACCAATTTTGAAAACGATTTGAACCACAAGAAAAAGTTGCTAATCCAAAAGAAATAAGATTGAGTGAGAAAAATATGAAAATAAAACAGGATGATGCTCTCATATTTTATCTTTAAATAAACATTAAAAACTTAAAGGGCCAGTCTACTTTTGGGGAAATGATACCATGTGATAGAGCACAAAATTTAGAGCATTTTTTGTTTTTACGGCACTACTTGAAAATCTAATGGTAAAAAGTTATGATCGAAATAAAATTGTGATTTTTGAATTCAAATGAGTTTGAAAATTGAAGCGATGAGCCGGCACTCAGGGATCAATGAAATTTTTCATTAAAACGACTTAATAAATCATTATAAAATTCAAAATACTTGAACATTTAGACAAAAACTAAATACAGCATTTGTTATAACGCATCGAGACGAATAAAAATAAAATGACACAAAAATGATTGAAGTTGAAGAATTTTTTGGGTTATTGAAACGAAAACTCTGATTTAGAATTTTCGTTTCAATAACCATTCTCCAAAACAATAATTTTGGTGTTATTTTATTCGTCTCGGTGCGTTATAAAAAATGCTGTATTTAGTTTTTCTTAAAGGTCAAGGATTTTGAATTTCATTGATGCCTGAGTGCCAGCTCTTTGCTTCAATGTTCAAACTCATTTGAATTCAAAAATCACAATTTTGTTTCGATAATTTTTTTACCGTTAGATTTTTAGGTGGTGCCGTAAAAACAAAAAATGCTCCAAATTTTGTGCTCTATAACATGGCATCATTTCCCCAAAAGTAGACTGGTCCTTTAAAATAAAATAAATATTGGTAATAGAGTGATTAACAAACGTTTATATACACCAATTTTGTTTTGCTAATTTATCTTAAAAACTGATTAAATTTTTTGATAAAATATTATGAAAATATTTATTTTGCTCAATTTATAGCTTTAATGGTCATGTATTTATAGAAAGATTAGAGTTGTATGCACTTCAACCTAAAATAGCTCATGCTTATTTTCATAAACATTTGGGTATTAAAATTTTATACCCTTTTTTGGTTTTTAAAAATTATTTAAAGCACGTTCTGCGAGAGAACTGAGCTTCGGATGTCACAAAAAATTTTTCATCGCTGAACGAAAATTTAGGTGGATATTCTGATAGAACTCACCGAGTTATGCAACTTTAGTTCTAGGCTCCCGACCCGGCGACCTTTTCCCTATGCGCTATGGCCCCTAGAAGTTGGGGAAAATGGTCATTTTTTGACCAAACTTGGACCGGCTCTAAGTCTTTTAGCTTCTGACAAACGATCTTTTGAATTTTGTAGCTGGAGAGTGGGGCACATCAAGCTGAACATCACGTAATTTTGAAAGGATTGGAACTCAAAAATCCGAGTGCTACAAGTTGTTATTTATGATGAGTACATCAACTTTTATTTGACCTCAAAAAATTTTGTCTACTAGAAAAAAAGTTATTTCAAAAAATAGATTTTCAGGCATTTTGGAGACAATGAAGCCCCATGGGGCTTCATTTTATTCCAAGACCACCTTGGCCTCAGACACTCACATAATTTTATACTTGACCAAATATCCAAAAATACCCCAAAAATTGATGTCCCCTCGCCGAGTCAAAGTACCTAAAGTACCCTTAAACGTTCAGCGCCCAACTCGAAACTTTCGATAAAGATAGCTCAATATATGGAGAACGTTTATGCAAAAAAATTAAAAAAATTGAAGGGTCTAAAAAAATAGTTTCACAGGTTTGAAGTTCGTCTACCCGGCCCTACTCGAAATGTAGGATAGCGAAATTTGCCATAATTTATATATATTCGAAAAATTCATGAAAAATGGAGCATTTTTTGTTTTTACAGTAAATTCTGAATCGTCATTGGAAAATAGCATAACAGTCAACTTTCATATATATATCATTGTGTGTTATCGTTGTCGAGATAATCGCGTTTGAAGTTGGCTATTTTTTGGAATTGGTTCAGATTTTGAATTCCCGCCAAAACTCTGATTTTCAATTTGCGGGAAATTCAAAACCAATTCCAAAAAATCGCCAACTTCAAACGCGATTATCTCGACAATGATAACGATTCAGAACTTACTGTAAAAACAAAAAATGCTCTATTCTTCATGAATTTTCCGAATATACATAAATTATGGCAAATTTCGCTAATCTAAAGAATTTTCAATTTTGAGCCGCGAATTTCACAACTGCATATGTCCGGGTGCAAATGTTACAAACGCAAATAAAGAACCGCAAAAATCGCAAACGCAAAAGTCCGGACGCAAACCGTCCGGCGCCCACATTCGAATATGTGACGTGCGGATACATGTTCCCGGCACCTTTGCCTAAAAGGTCATTTCTTAGATATCCCTAATTTGGATATCAAAAATTAAGCTCCAAATACGAGTTCATCTTTTCGATGATGGTCGAGTTAATTGGAGCTACCCTGTCTAAAATCTTGAGTTGTTCTTTTTAGGTTACAATGATGAAATTTTGAGTATGAATCATTCTCAAACGTTATGTAACTTTACGAATGACATGTGGAATGATGGAGATTTCAAGTCATTGAAGGATTGTCTTCAGGACATGGATTTACTCAAATTTTTACCTTTGGATAATAATCTTAACTGGGGATGGAAGATTACTGTTGTGGGTATTTTTTGCCCGACTATCCGGAAAATCTCAAACAGAAACGACCAAATATTCCCATTTTATTAGGTATTGAATCTTACAATAATAAATAAGCTTTTTTAGGGACTAACAAAGATGAATATGCTTTTTGGGAGATGGTATTTATGCTCGAATTACAAAAACACTTCACCGACTTTAATCAAGCCAACATTGCCAATGAACTTCATAATACTTTTCCAGATTTGGTCCAACTCCAACCCAATATCTCAGACATAATCGTAAACATTTATGCGAGTCATTATTGAAACGATTCCGACCACTTATATTGGCTCAAAAGTGCCGTCGATGCTTTCACTGGCGCCGCTTTTACTGCATTTACTACTAGAGATGTTGATTTCTATCTTGAGAGCAACAACACAAATGTCTATCTGTATGAATATACATGGCAGACTCGTCTCGGTTATAGCTTGTATCCGAGTGGATGGGATCCGACATATCACGGTCAAGAGGCTTTTTTATATTTGGATGTCTACAGAGTTATGGAATACCAGTATGAATTTTTTAAAGCAAGTATTAACGCTTGTTTAGCCATATTCAATTTCACTGTCACGCCGACTGATTACAAATTGATAAACATCTTTGGAGAAGCTTGGTCAAATTTCGTCAAATTTGGAAATCCATCTCCCGATGGAAAATGGCGTCCAACTATCAACAAAGATATCAAAGAATACTATGAAATTGGTGTGACACAAGGTATGCGTCACGGATACCGAATTGTTGACCAATGGGTATGGAACGAGATGGTACCTCGCTTGGTAGGAAGCTGGCCAATTTATAAAGTAAAAAGCCCTATAACTACATCTCCTTCTGTCCTCATTTCACCCACACAACATAATACTGGAGCATTCAAGACCATAAATCTGTTTATATTTGTATTTTCATTGTTTTACTGGATGTTTTATCAAACAGGAATTTATGTGTAAAATAAAAAATATATGCAATTTCTACTCATATAAATTGGGGAAAGAATATAAACATTTGTACAGGGTGACGCAAAAATAACGTTACACTTGTTTTTTGTTACTTTATCAATTTTAAAGTGATAAATTTATTCAAAACATAACAAAAACTATAGTAAAATTAATTATCAAAAAATGCCTAAAATGGGTGTAGGAACCCCCAAAAACAAAACAAACATACGCATCCCCAGGAGGATGCGTTAAATAACAATAACAAAGATGATTTACTCAAAATGGCCACCGTCTGCTTCGACATATGCCTTCAATTGATTCGGGAAATCATCCACAACTTTTCTCAAGGTTTCAACTTTGATTTCATCCCAAACCTTGATCAATGCTCGCTTCAACGATTCGACGGTCGGGTGGGGCTTTGCGCACGCTTTTTCCTCAAGAATGCTCCATACTGCGTAGTCTAGCGAGTTCAGATCCGGTGAGCTTGGAGGCCATTTATCAGTTTCTTCGAATCTCTTAATAGCGCGGGATACCATCATTGGGGTAATACTGAGAAACTCAGCAATTTCACGCACTCCTCGTCCTTGTTCATGCGCACGAATTATAGCGGGGCGTAAATCTTTTTTCATTTTGACTATAAAAATAACATTTTAAATAAAAATTTGTCAATAAAAAGATGTTAAAATGCAACAAAAAAACAAGTGTAACGTTATTTTAGCGTCACCCTGTAAAATGTTTTTTAAGTTGGCAAAAGATATATAGACGATTTTTTCGTCAAAGATTTTTTTCTACGATAAAATTTTTCCGATTGAATCAGGAATTAAAAAGTAATTGTTTATTGAAACGATTGATCGAGCATTACAAATTTAAGTTTTTGAAGGAAAAATCTTTTCACTAAGTTGTTGCTTTTTGATAAGTTCGACAGAAAGTCAGACAACAAAAAAAGTTTGTTAAATTTAGCTTTTCAAAAAAGTTTCGCCTGCGGAGCTGTTTTTGCGTTAACTCAAAGATTTCAACAAAATTTTTGTCGAAAATCGAGAGCCGCTGTGCGCATTGTCGGACCTTGAAAACACTTCAATGATTCAGGAAAGAAATGATGCATTGAAGCGGAAATAGGCTAATACAGGATCAGGGAAGCGTTTTCAAGGTTCACTCAATCGGTTTATCGCATAGAAAACCTCGCTATAAGGTTATTTTGGTGGAAATTTAAAAAACTTAAAAAATTTGAAAAAATCGCAAAAAATTCACTTTTTGTATCCCCACCCTGTAAGCATTAATATATTACACATAGTCATAGAAAAAATTATTTAAAAATTATTCTTTAACCAGTTGCAGATACACAATCAAGTGAAGTAATTGCAACATTTGCACCCATAAATGTCCATATTCCACTAGCACTACATACAAAAGGTACACTAATAGTATCTTGGATAGGTCCATTGGTCCCACCAGCACCCATATTGAACTGTAAGTTTTAAATTATTTTAATAGCTTTTTTCCGTCCATGCCTTAACAGCAAGAATCCCCCAGGGGCGTAGATGGGGGTGGGCGGGGTAAGGGGCTAGAGGGCTAGGAGAGATAGTGAGATATGCCCACCCTCAGGGTTGAGATATTTACTTATAAGTAATTTACTTATTTTTGATGAAAAAACTTTAAATTTTTTATAAAGAGCCATGTAAAACTTATAAAACGACTTGGCTTATCCCAGCCCTGAGCCCTCTCCCTATCGGGCCAAAGGAGCGAAGAAAAATTATTTAAATTGTTTTCACTCGATGATTTTTTCGGATTTTCCTGACTTTTCTTGGATTTCCGGAGTTCATCCACCTGTCGTCAAATTCTGCCTATGCCCCTGTCGGCGCCCGGTAAATTGAGTCAAAATTAACTGAGTCCATTCTAAACTAACAAGGGAGTTTTTAGCATGTAAAATTAATTCTTTTCTAATTTTAGCAGGAAGTTGTTGGGCATACTTTTTACTTGTTATAAATATGCTTTTGGTTTGGGTGTCTAAAGCTTTGTTGCGGAGATATTGGTACAAAACTTTATTCAATTACACCATGAGTAAATTTGAAGATCTCAAAATAATATCAAAGATGGTCGAGTGGCAAGTGACTCACCTGACAATCTAAAGACGTCTGGTTCGATTCCCTTGTGCGCTAATTTTTTTGAATATTATTTTAAAATAAATTTGTTTGAATAAATCTTATGAATTGATTTGTGATTATGAAATAAAATACATGGGAATCGAACCAGGCATCTTTAGACTATCAGGCGAGTCACTGCCACTCGACCACCCTTGCTATTATTTTGAGATGTTCAAATTTAATCATGTTGTAATTGTATAAAGTTTTCGTACCAATATCTTCGCAACAAAGCTTATGACACCCAAACCAAAAGCATATTTACAACAAGTAAAAAGTATGCCCAACAACTTCCTGCTAAAATTAGAAAAGAATTAATTTTACATGCAAAATTAGAAAAAAATCGATTTTATATGTCTAAATTGAGCAAAAATCACGATTTGCTAAAGACACCGTGCAATTTTTGAAAACTTGATGAACTGGAAAATAGCTAGGAATATTTCTCGTTTATGCATACCTCCATTAAAATTTGATTTCCTGTCAAAGTACAAGTTACTAAAAGATTTGCGCAACCATTTGCATCGAATGTTATTGCAGAGGCAGTAGGTGTAGGCGTACCAGCTACTAATGTCATCTGACCAGCTGTACAAGATGCACAAGCTAAAAAAAGTATTAGGTTGGTGAAAAATTAATGTCGTTTTTTTATTAGCGGCAACTTTATCAACAATTTTCAACAAAATAAACAATAAATAATTTATTCAGGAGGGTAATCGCCACCCACTTCAATAGCTCCCACTTATGCGGCAGAAGGTCGATCCCGCGGGCAAAGAAATAACGATCTTTTGAAGCACTCCACGCTTTAACATAATCCACCAATTCGTCCAAGTCTTCATAAACTTTTCTTGAGCGATCGGTTGACGTGATAATCTGTTGGCGCTTCGGTGGGAGAGTACGGCGGATGCTCGAGCAGTTCCCACCCCTTGTCTGCAATCGACTCAACAACCCGCATTTCGACATATGGTCGCGCGTTATCGTGATGAAAGACAATGTGGTTCTTTCTTGGCTTGACTCTTGGCTTGGATAGCTGCATGAAGGCGATCGAGTTGAGCTAGATAAACGTCAAAAATTGAAATTAAAGATTCTATACAAAAACTTTTTCGAATTTTTCAATTTTTAAAAATTTTTTTCAATTTCTGTCCAATTTTTCGTTTTTTTTCAAATAAATCGATTTTTTTCAACAAAAAAACATTAATTGAAAAGCAAAAATGTGTCGGGGAACGAACCTGAGACTGCAAAGCTACCTCTTTTCCAACTGGCCATGAAGGCAGATAAAAAAAAGGATTTTTATTTCTGACCACATACTAAAGCATAAAAGACGAAAATGAAAAAAATTGATTTTTTAATTTATTCAGAAGGGGTACCCCCATGATTTCTGTGTCATTTTTCTTCTCTCACCGAGCCCTATCGATTGGTATAGACCGTGACGGAATTGGACTTAAGGTGACAGAGATAGCACAAACAAACAGACACACATAGCGCGTTTAATATATAAGGACTTACCCATAATAAAGTTAGGAAAATATTTTTGGGCCAAAATTCATTAAAAAAATGGTAAAATGGAACTTTTTTGCGTTACCCTGTACTTTTTTAATAGTATAAGCTTTACAAAGTCAAAAAGTTGTTTAACACTCAGATGGTTGACTAAATTTTTTAGTCGCGATAATATACAATGGGGCGCAGAAGTTCTGGCCTAGAATGCAAAAAGTCCTGGCCTAGAGTGCAAAAAGTCTTGACAAGTTCCCAATAACAAAATCTGCAACCTCGTGATGAAGATTGTTGTAAATCCATTAAAACTAAAATTTTTCCTATGTCAGGACTTTTTGCATTCTAGGCCAGGACTTTTTGCAAACATGGACAAGACTTTTTGCACTCTAGTCCAGGACTTCTGCGCCCTTTGTAGTTTTTCATATCGATTCTGAATATGTAAAAAAGTTTTGAGAATAAGTTTAGCTGGAAGAGGAAATCATATACCCAAATCACACGTATTTGGTTCTTCCCCTGTTATGTATCCATAAGCACAAACACATGAATAAGGTAATCCCATGGCTAAAATAATGGAATTTTAACAGCTAAACGATTATGACTTACAAGAATTGCCTTTTAGAAGGCATATGGCACTATCGCCACAACCATTTGGAAGGCATATGGCACCATTACCACAAGAATGTTGATCACACTTGTTTGGAAGCTCTGGTTGAACAGCACTATGGTAGATTCGAACTGTATTCGGAAAGTCTACGCCACTAATTAACTAAAAGTGAGAAGTTGAAAATATTTATTTTTTAAGAAAAGGATAGGATTCAAAAATGTTTTCCTCTGCCTTGGCTACAAGATATGGCTCTCATGGCGCACCAAAATGCCGAAAAGGTGCAGGCAAAGATCAAAATTAAAATTTTTGCCAATCAACTCACAAGGAATGTTCAACTGATGAAACGGGGATGTGAAAAAACGGCCTATACACCGAGCACTTTAGCCAGTAGGACATGGGTCGAACCCCAAACACTATGATATGGTGTCCGCATTGAAGCACTCGGTGCTGAGCCGATTGGTGATTTTTTAAAATTTTAACCTTTACCTGCACCTTTTTCCTCTTTAGTGCGCCGTGCTCCTGACTATGATGAAATCAAAGTGGCGAAATTCAAACGTATTAGAGAGGAGTCCCGACATCTATGCCCCATAAAGACCTTCATTTTTGCAGCCACAAAAACTATCTTTATGTCTATATTTCCCATAAGAAAGCAAAATCACCATTCTCTCTTTCTGAAGCATAGGCAACTCAAGGTCTGAGAACGTAATAAATCAATGAGGTAAGCGACAGAGTAAAAAAAGAACAATTTTACCTGTCTAACTTTTGTGCCATTGTTATTACTCATAACAAAAACACCGTCCTTATAATCAGTCCAATACAGCTTCTCCTCAAATATAGTCAATGAATATGGAAACTCTATGTGTGTATCAGAAATTAAAATAGTCCTCCAATCATTTCCATTATAATCAACCGAAGCAATAGTCTTCGTTATATTATCTGCCCAATAAACTCGTTCATTGAAGATATCCAATGCTATGCCATATGACGAACTGGAATTAGATATTGTCTAAAACGTGTACTTTTCGGTCTGCTACTGTCGACTTCCCTAACAAGGGAATCATGAAACAGACTATACCATGCGATCATTTCCGTCCATTGAAGCTCGCTCGATTCTTCCCATAAGTACCCAGAAGATGAGGCCTTTTGATGGGTCTACGGCTATGGCTTTAGGTGCAAAAATGTCTTCTTTGAAGAGAACTTTGTACTGTGTAGTGTTCAAGTCCATAACATTGACCTTAAAAAATATTTATAATATACAGACCCGTAAAAGGTGCTGTGGAGTTATAGCCTAAAGACAAAATGGACTTTTGACACTTTATAAATTTCTGATTAAGGAAAGAAATGGGCCCAAGATTTCATTGTGATACTAAGTGCCGTAATTAATCGTTTTTAAAATATCGCCCAAGATCTTTTTTCCATTTTGATCATACGTGAAACTCCCCATCCCAATTTGGACCAAAATAAGGCACCGGTGATACTGAATACCCCTATTTTTAATGAACATTGGAAAGCTGAGTACAAATAAAGGTTTTTCTAGTTTAGGCTCACCGTTTTTAAAATTTCATCGGTCCAAAACAGTAGCCCATGGATCCAGTCAACAGCTAAATCACGTGGATTAAGCATGTTATGATCAACAAGAACAGTGTGATTGTCATTGTCATCACAAGCAATCATTTTTGGAAATTGTAAATTTTTAGTCAAGTTACACATGTAGATCTTCCCTGAAGTGGAAGATTTTGTTGACCAGATTATTGTCTTAAAATAATTTAAATTTTTAAACCTCTTTTAACCTTAAAGGGAGGGATGCACGTCTCGTCGGAAATAGAACAACATTTTTGTCTTAAAATATTTAAACATGATCCTATAAGGGTAATTTTATGCGGGGAATCAACTGTGCATTCCCGAAACGTGAAACGCTTTTTTGATCCTGATTCAGGGAAAAAATTGGGTTTTTGAAGCGAAAATGGTATTCTTTTTCACTTAATCAGGATCAGTGCAAATCACAAAAATTTTAATTTTTTGAATCACTCTTTATATAGGCAGGCCCGTAGCTATGAGGGCGAGGGCATATGTTTCAAACCCGAAATTTCTTAGGAAAAGGCCCCAAGATGGCATGGCTTCTACTCCTCTGTCTGTATCGACAACCAGCAATTTTCGACCGTGCTCGGAAGCAAGTTTGACTCCTGCAGGGTGCGTAAAAAGTTCGGATACCCTTTTTGATCGATCTCTATATAGCCAAGCAGATTTTAGAGAATCAATTGTTTTTACCTATTCATGTCATTAACATTCGAACTTCAATTTTTTTGGGAGACAAATTTGGACCTTCCAACAAGACTGGGCACCCTCTCATCGAGCTAAATCTACGATCGATTTGTGCAGACAGCTTTTTCGTAGAATATGGACTAGAGACGACTGGCCTTCATATAGTCCCGATTTGAAGGCTATGGACTTCCCCGTGCGGGGAATCCTGGAGGAAAATATCTCTCGCAAGTCCTTCTCGACCGTGATACAGATGAAACGTGCTCTTTTAAAGGCATGGGAAGAGATTTCAGTCGAAACTTGCAAGAAGATTATGAAAAATTTTAAGAAACGTTAGCAAGCATGTGTCGACGCACGTGGTATTTATTTAGAACATTTGTAATAATTTTGTGTGTAATTTTGTTGTTGGAAAGTTTAAATAATTATTCATAAAGTTTTGAACCGATATTATTCGATTTTATAAAAGGTTTTTCGTTAATTAAAAAAGGTATCCGAACTTTTTACGCACCCTGTACTTACGTATTTAGGCACGATATTCTTAGTCGGAACGTCTGAACTTTAGACATAACCTACCGAATCCTTCAACCAATAATCCATAGCTCTAGCTTCATTAAGATTGTCGATTAATTCCAACTTTCGGTTTGCAGACAGATCATATTGATAAATAGTTTTATTGGTTGAGAGCAAGAGAATTAGGTCTTCTCCCTTAGCAGTGGTCATAACTAATTCTTCTTTGGGACAACTAATTGTCATCATTTCACAAGAAGAGTCATGGAATTCAGGACCACAATGAGTATCTCTCAGCCAAAAATCGGTATAGGTGCAATTGACCTGAAATGAGGATAGTAATATAGTTTTATGACTTCGTATGAAAAAGATGGAATGATTGGAGTAGTGTAAAGCTTTTTTCCGAGTGGACTGGTCCTTTAAAAAATTATTTTTCGGGTTGTTTTTTGGGATGGGGGACTTTTAATTCCGACGCCCTTAATGTTTCTTTTGTTCAAGGAAATCTAATTTTGGGGTCGGGACGGAAAATACCTTTTTTAATTACCGTATTTTCTCTAAAATAAGATCCCCCAAGGGATTTATAACGCCAAAAAATAAAAAATCCAAAATAACGTCCTCCTTTGAGGAGTTGAAAAAATAAGGGGTTGAAAACATCTAGGTCTTAATTTAGAAAAAATATTGTAAGTATCTTAAAAGTTTTGGCAGATTTTTTTGAGCCATACTTACAGTTATTCCCACATTTGTAACACACTCGATTTGACTGCGAGATTTCTCCAAATTTGAACTATTTACATGGCACACACTCAAATAATTATCACATTCAATCAGATCTACATGTGTTCCATTTGTTATATCAAGAAACGGTTGAGTACGGTTAGCATCCCCACTAATGTGACATGAGATGGTGATATCCTTCGCTAAAATTTGAGGAAATGACGCATGAAAGGCTCCGTTAAGTTTAACATGCTGTATTTTGGGCCCTGTGTCAAACTTTCATTAGCACAAAGTACCGTTTGGTAAAAAATTCTGCTTGGTAAACAGTCCGTTTGGTGAAAGTGGAGTTTGGTAAATCGTCCTAGACCTTCATAACCAAAACTGTGGAAAATATCTCGACGAGTGGCACTAGGTGGAACGATCAAAAAAGTTTTCCCACCCCTCCCTCTGAAATTGGGTTATGGATATGCTGTTGTGGTCCTAGTGGCATAGGGAGGATAGTTGGATATGAAAGGGGGCAACGGCAGAAAATGCCGGAAAGGTGCAAGCAAAGGTCAAAATTTAAAAAAAGTTCTCCAATCGACTCATCTCTCCGAGCGCTTCAAAACGAGTACCATATCATGGGATCTTGGGGTCAGAGATGCACCCTTTGTACATCCGGATTCACAACGAACAATATCTTGACGGACAAGGCTTGTCCGCGGTCAGGGGGTCAAAGTTAAACGGGAGTGCCCAACATCGAATTTCAACGGTTTCTCCTGTTATAAACACGTTTTCTGTATGGTTCAATTGCTAACGATAAAGTGAATTGTTGATAAAAAAGTTGCATCTTGATTTTTAAAAAAATTACCTGATCGTTTCATAAAAATTAAAATAATCACAATAATACTAATTAGAAACAAAATAAGAGAAATCGCCATTAGAATTTTCCTCTTTTGTGACTTTAATTTTACCCAAATAGATCTATAAATNAATAATCACAATAATACTAATTAGAAACAAAATAAGAGAAATCGCCATTAGAATTTTCCTCTTTTGTGACTTTAATTTTACCCAAATAGATCTATAAATGTTTGATGAATAGCTATTACATTTCAACTCTTTAAATTATCATTTTTTTAAATATTTTTTTTCTTAAAGGACCATGGCGAGATTTTTTCGACCTCAGAAAATCATTTTGCTGAACATAATTTTTAGAACATTTTTTGTTTTTTACACTATCCTTTGAAAATTTTACATTGCAGATATAATTGAGTTTGAAGTTTGAGTTTGGATCATGTTTTCGTATTAATACAGGGTGTTACAGTGTATTAGAGGGATTTAAAAATTTAAGAGGCAATGTCTGGAAAAGTCACACAGGGGGGTGGTGGTACGCCAAAAAGTGTTGCTAGAAACTTGAAGTCTAGGTTATTTTTATGTACCTGATGAGTGATTAACAAAAACATATAAGTTAGGTCCTGAGCCTTTCTGCGCTGCGACAGGTGAGGACGGGCATTTGAGGACGCGACACTTGAGGACGGTCCTTTGAGGACGCGACATTGGAGAACGGACAATTGAAGACGCGACATTTGAGGGCGAGACATTGAAAATTTCAATGAAATCCTCATTTTTTGAAACAATATTGTTTATTTTAAAATTTCAAAATAAATCCTCAAATGTCGCGTCCTCAAATGCCCGTCCTCAAATGTCGCGCCCTCAAGTGTCGCGTCCTCAAATGTCGCGTCCTCAAATATCCGTCCTCAAATGCCCGTCCTCATCTGTCGCAGTGCCGAGCCTTTCAACTTGTGGAGAAATCGAGGTGTCATTGTCTCAAAAATCGTCATTTGGACCCTTTTTTTGTTTTTATCATAACTTTTTTTCTACAAATGAGTTTTCCACAATTTAAGCACGTTTTTATTGCCATCCATTCCCCTTTCCAATCATACGTGGGCAAGGGGTGGGTTGACCTACCCCCATATCGCCGCAAGAGGATCAAATTTAGAAAACATGTCGCATTTGGTGTGATGGACGAGGGAAAAATTGTATCGAGGTAGGCGCTTCGCGCCGACCTGCGATACAATTTTTTGTCGACAAACTTATCGCATTTGGGTCTTCGACCTACCCCCCTTGCCCATGTATGTTTCCAATGACACCTCGATCATGACCCTGGCATTTATAGTATTTGAGAAAAGTGACTTTTTTCTATTAATAACGCTTTTTGACCCCCTCAAAAATTCACTTTTTGTGCTCTAGCTCGAAATTTTCTGTCAGATGAAGGTATCGAGCCACACATAAAAATAAACTAGGATTCCTGGCCGACATCTCTGACCAAGTCTTTTTTTCTTAAGCCATGACCCAAAAAATGTAAATATTGCTAACAAAGTGCGCATGTAAAAATTGAAAATTCTTTAGATTAGCGAAATTTGCCATAATTTATAGATATTCGGAAAATTCATGAAAAATGGAGCATTTTTTGTTCTTACAGTAAATTCTGAATCGCTAATGGCTTTGAGATAATCGCGTTTGAAATTGGCGATTTTTGAGTTGCCATTTTGAATTTGAAATTCCCGCAAAGACCCTGATTCAGGGTCTTGGCGGCAAATTTAAATTTAAAACAAATTTCAAAAAATCGCCAACTTTAAAAAAAAATATCTCAAGGCCATTAACGATTCAGAATTTACTGTAACAACAAAAAATGCTCCATTTTTCATGAATTTTCCTAATATGTATAAATTATGGCAAATTTTGCTAATCTAAAGAATTTTTGGTTCGAGAATTTGGTCGAGAACGGCTTTAAAAATTGTTTCGAGCATCCTACTTTAATATTTACTAGGCTTTGTTGCCCCGTGAGGAGAAAAAATTTTTGCCATGACCTTTCAACTTACTCAAAATCAAGATGCAACTTTTTTTGTCTGGCACTATTAGGATTAGATGGATCGACACTATCACGGTCAAAAATAGATAGCTGATAATTTGACAGGCTGGATTGAATATTTTCAAAACTAGGACGCTTCATGTGATCTATTTTCAAGCATTGTTGCATAAGTTTATAAATTTCAGGTGGGCATGCATTTGGTCTTTGAAAAGGTTCTTCATTTTGAATTTTCTCTCGAAGCTAATTAAACAAAATTTTATGTATCCTTTAACAACATACTTGTGCTAAATTATGATTTTGAAAAAAATCTCTCATGATTGAAACAATGCCATGTATACGTGTTTTTTCGCTATAACTAAACATATCAATCAGCATTATTCCATAAGACCATACATCGGATGAGGTGGACCATTTTCTAATTGTTAAGCATTCAGGAGCAGTGCAATCAAATGGAATTATTGAATTCAATTGAGTTCTATAATAGTTTTCATCATCTTCAATTATACGTGCTAGTCCAAAATCCGCAATTTTGATTGTCTAGATTTTAATATTTTCANTTCAATTGAGTTCTATAATAGTTTTCATCATCTTCAATTATACGTGCTAGTCCAAAATCCGCAATTTTGATTGTCTAGATTTTAATATTTTCATTAAAATTGAAGTCGAAAATTAATCTACTTTTTCGTCTATCATCAGCAAAACGTTTCTTGTGGCTAGATCACGATGAACAATTTTCCTTTGCGATAAATAATTCATCCCGCTCGCAGCTTGTTTAGCATAATCTATTAAAATGGTTACTAATAATTTGGGCTTGTTCATATCTAGTAAACGATCTTTTAATGAGCCGCCTCCACAATATTCCGTCACCTAAAATTTGGAAAATCTAGAAAATGTGAACTCACCATCCATATACCTTCGCCATCGTCGATGACAATTCCATACAAAGAAACGATATTTTGATTACGAATTTCAACCATACTATTCACCTCGTTTTGAATCTCGAAAAAACTTTTCGTTTTGGTCGAATCTTTTAATGTTTTGCCGGCACATTCTATAATTTCGTGTGGACTTTTTCTCCAAAAACATTTTTTAACAAGCCCAAAATTTCCTTCACCCAGAATTTCATCAAATTCAAGCTAAAAGCCAACAATTTTTTATAATAAAAAAAGAGATAAACTAACGTCATCTTTAGATATTATTGAAGGGAAATTTTGATACGTTATCATTCTGAATATGAAAAAAAGTAATACAGTCAAGCCTCGATTTAACGTCCCCCCCCCTCGGGGAGGGGGCATTAAATAGAGGTTCGTTAAGTAGAGAATTGTTTAAAAAATCACAAAAATTCGAGAACAATCCGGAATTTGTTGAGTGACCGCATTTTTGAAATTTTGAAGCAGCTCGTTACAACGGATATCGCGTTGCAACGAAAACGGTTTCATTGCAATGTGTTTTTGCTCGCATGAGTGTTGCAACGGTTACAGCACTTTTGTATGTTCTTGCTGAAGCGCCAAAATATGCTGAGTGCCAAAGTACGCTGTTTTTAAATTTCGACCTCAATACGACGTCATAGGGGGAACAGTCTCCCTCCCTTATGTACATATGGCGCCGCATATGTCCGAACAATCCGGATTTCTTACGCAATTGCTCAAATGCAAGTGACGCTCTGCAAATGCACAGAATCAAATGTGGCCAATACCGATAATCGAGGTTTGATTGTACAATATTTTTTTATAATTTTGATATTTATTAACCACTCTTTTCACTTTGATAGGTGGACTCTCACAATGTATCCTTGTCAGTTTTTTGATTTCGATGCTCGGTGGACTTAGAATTTCTATGATCAGTGGACCCTCCCCTCTTAATGGGGGGGGGGAGGGGAGATTGTTAGCGTGTTAAAAAATGTATTAATTAAGAAGATAAGAATATCAATAAAAAACGGAAACTCGAAAAGAATTTACACTGCCAAAAAGTACAAGTATAAATTGATTTGATTTAGTCAAGTTGGTGGGGAAAAAATTTTTTTCGTAAAAATGACCCTATTGGGGGTAATTTTATGCGAGAAATGATTGCGCGCACTTCTGAAGCGTAAAAAGGCCATTTTGACCAAGTTTTTGTGAAAAATGACTTTTCTCTTCTTTTCTTCGTCGCTTCTTTTTTTTAGCAAGATTAGAAGTATTATAAAGAGGAGAAGATTTCTAAAGAGCACCTTGTGAATGCAGAACCGCCTCTGGCGATCCTGGATCCGAACCAGGCCAAAAAATGGTGCCCGTACCGGTTCTGGGCGAAGTGGTGCGATTCGTTCGTATATACAAAACCGGACTTATCAGGTATTTTTGGGGTGCCAGGGCATACGTTTTCTAGGCTAGTCTTTTATTACGTGAACCGCTACGCCGCACCACGGATTCACGACGAGAATTTATTGCATTATTATCGTGCTGCAATTGCTGAAAATCCCAGGTTGCAGAAGGGAATGAGCAAAAAGAACAACGAAAAAAGATGAAAAAAAGCGAAAAAAGGCAATTTTTCGCGAAAATTGGTCAAGATGGCGTTTTTATGCTCCGGGAGTGCGCGCAATCGATTTTTTGCATCAAATTACCCCCAATAGGGATATTTTTACGAAAAAAATTTTTTCTCCCAAATGACCGCAAAATACACCCCCCCTTTAAGACGCAAATGTCACGCCGCATATGTTTGAGACGCGATTGTGAACATGCATTTATCACTCCACAAGAGTCGCGCCGCACATAGGTGCACAAGTAGGAGGGGACAAGGTTACCACGATACGTCGTTTTTTCGACCCTTTTTTGGTTGACGCGCTCAAAGATTTTTGCTGAAAATCCTCACTTTTAGTTGACAAAAACAGCGCCGTAGGCGAATAATTGTTTGGAAAACGCTTTTTTCAAGCTGAAAATGCTCCGAAAATGAAGATTTTGTCGAAGAATGGGAAATTTTTGGACGGCTTTGATAGAAAAATGCAAAATTGGCACATTTTTATGAAAAAAGCATGTCGTATTGGAAAAATTGAGCAATTTAAGTGAAAAAATCATGTTATACAATAAAAAGATCATGTCGTATTATTTTAAAAAATCATGTCGTATGGTAAAAATTGGGATAAAAATGGACAATTTTGTGAAAAATCATGTCGTATCAGCGTATTTTGGCGCTCCGCGAGTTTCAGGCAGCTTAACAATTAATTGTTCCAATTATTTGGGAATTATTTGTTATTTTCTTTCATAAGAGACCCTATCGATCAAATAATTGGTACTAATTATTTAGTGATTTTGATTATCATGAAAATGGTATAGATGATTCGGATAAATCAAATTCTTCAACTATAAAAGGCCATCTAACGAAATGTGGATACGAAGAAGATCTGGCTGCAGGGGTCCAAATACTCGAGAGGGTATTTATTAATTTCAAAAATTTTGTTTAATTCCATTGTTTTAGCGAGGGAAAGAATAATGAAAACTCACAAAACAAATATAACTTATTCTGTGTTGACACTTTCTAATGAATGGCTTGATAGAAGATCAGTTCGGTAAGTAATAGGCTGTTTGAAATGTTTTTCGGATGTTCTACAGAGTATCCAAAAAAGGGCGTCTGGGCGATTTTTTGATGAATCTTATACCCAAAATTTTTTTCTAAAAACAACCCCCTAGGGGCAATTTTATGTGGGAATCGATACGTGCATTCTCGAAGCTTCAAAATGCTTCCCTGACCCTGATCAAGGGAATAAAGATATGTATTGAAGCAAAAGGACTATAGAAAAAAGTTCACTTTTGGATAGAGTTCGCCGAGCCGGTATAATGGATCGATTTGGTTCGAACCGGTTCGGGCACCTCACGCCTCGCTATGAACTAAAAATCTGAGTCCAAAAATAAGAATTTTCTGAAAAAAACCTGAAAGAGTCCAAAAATCTGCATCTTTGTACATTTTTGATTTTTTTATTTAGTGTAGTTTTTTTCTTAGGCACTAATGTCCAAAAGTTCGACTCACGCTTGCGCCCAATTGTTTTTAACTTTTTTGCTTTTCCAATTTTTTTAAAGAAGTACGGTATTTTTAATAACTCGCCGAGACGAATAAAATGACACCGAAATTATCAAATTTGAAAATTGTTTTGAGTTATTGAAACGAAAACATGAATCAAGATTTTCGTTTCAATAACCTAAAGAATGTTCAAATTGGATAATTTTGGTGCCATTTGACTCATCCCAGTGAGTGATTTTCGAAGAGTTACTATAGAGTTCCAGAGGATAAGAATGCAAAAAATGACCATTTTCGGTTCAAAAACCCAACTTTTTTCACTACTGCTAGCGCCCACCCAAAATAGCCGATAAAATTTTCTAATCGAGCATGAAAACATTATTTTGACCCTGATTCAGGGAATGGAGTTGGTGTACGGCGACAAAAGAAAGTTTTTCGATTTTCGCGCCAACACACCAACTCCGTTGTTTGAATCAGAGTCAAGATAATTTTTTCATGCTTAGAAAATGTGCGCAATCGATTCCCGCATAAAATAACAGCCAATACCCTCGAAGAGAAAACGATCGTTATTACCACAAGTCCGCACTCGGCCAACAGTGCTTCCGGCTAGTTCTAACTTATCCGCTGCGACAGCCATACTGCAAATGCCGATAAACCCAAATCCGAGGAGAGCCTCAGAGGGAATGATGACAGTAGCCCCAAGTTCGAATCGAAATCAAGCTACAAAAGGGAATTGTTCGACAACCTCGTCGCCAGCATCACTAGTGAAGAAGAGATCCCTGAATTTGCTAACAACCGTTCAATTTGATATGCCTTTTGTTGATGCCAACAATATTGAGCTGAGGAGAAATGGGGTGTGTAGCAATCAGAATATGCAAACGTCTCCAATGTCTGACTATGATAATCTTCACGGGGGTAGAAGGCCTTATTTGTGTAATGCTACGCCTCCAATGAGCAATAAATTGCCGCCATAAATTTTCAAAAATTTATGGTAAATTGCTCGTGTGCCTACAATGCAAAAAATTTATCGCAGGAATTCATGGCAGAAATTTATGGTAAATTGCCCGATGAGCAATTTATGGCGGCAATTCATGGTAAATTGCTGAAATTTATGGCTTGTCATTGGAGGCAGATTTTTTGATATTGGAATTATTGATTTAACGTTGTTTGCCCTGAAAGTTGATTTTAATCGGTGTATATGGACAAATTTTAGCTAAAATTGCACGATTTTGACAAATCCCAATCACTATTAAATCCCATCGCAATTATGCACACACAAAAAAGGAAAATTGATCAAAATTGTTTAAAAATATTATTTATTATAAAAAATAATGAAAATTTCGATTTAAACAAAAATGCATTTAATCATGGGCAAAATTTGTAGGCTTTTTTGTATGTACATAAGCAAAAATCAACTTTTTTTTGCTTTAAAAACATCAATTTTCGCGAAAATCAGGGTCAAGGAAGCGCGCAATCGATTTCCTGCATAAAAATAGAGGTAAAAGAATCATTTGTAGACATTTTCTTTCATGAAATAGTCCATAATTTATACCCCCTTTAAAGGTCAAAAATTAACCGTCAAATTATATTCTCTTTTACTGTAAACAATTTTTCACGTAGGAATATTTTTTTAAAATTTTATTTTAGAAAATATTCAAAAAAGACATTTACAATTTAAGTTTCAATTGTTTCAGTTTTTTTATCATTTTTATCCAGCTCTTTGATATGGACCGGAACCAAATTTTTTAACAATAGTGCAAAATATCCGTGCATCTGCCTAAAAATATATTATAATGAGACAATTTTAAAACTTCTTTAAAAAAAATTTAAAAATGGGTTTAAAACACTAGGGGGCAGAAGTGTTAAATAGGATAATTTGCCCCTTTTAGAGGGTGTTGTAACATCCCTATTTCAGAGGGGAGATTGTTATAGTGTGCTTGGTTGGAGCTAGGGATGTTGCCTATATTGAGATACCCTTGTGGGATTTGAACCCGCCGCTGTATGAGCCGCGCTCTACCGATTGAGCTATGAGGGCTTCTGTTGCCAATATTTTTTCGCATTTTCGGGAGCCGTGGATTCCTTTCATAGAAAAGGCCACAAGAAATAAATTCAAAAATTGTAGATTTTAATAATTTTCTGCTCATTAGTATTTCGACTAAAAAATTTACCTTGCAAAGGATCGAGCTACCTACAGCAGCATTAGTTAAGCAATTACAAATGTTATTATCACAATTTTCTCTGCCAAGTTGTTGGTCATAACAAGTATCGTGTGATATGCAACAAGAATTGAATTTGTCTTAATTTAAATTAACTATTATAACTTATAAGGACATTAAAATAAAAAGTTTTGGGGTTCTAAAAAACCACGCCCCATATGAGGGAGTGCCCTATACCGAACGTCGAGTACCAGCAATATTATGGAGAATAAGAGTGCGGTCTCCCTGTTAAAGTGCGACACCGAGGCAAGGAAATTTGACTCTACCGGGAATCGAACCGGGGCCTCGGGATTTATGAGCCCGATATTCTACCACTACACTTTGAAGCCACAAAGACTATGAAATCTCAAAACTATGAAGCCACCCGTAAAACATTAAATCGTTAGTGGACCCTCTGAAGATATAGAGACTCCAGAAAGTGTTTTAGTGACCCTCTGAAGTTCAAACAAATGCAATACGGCAATTTATGCTCTTGTATTTTAAAATATACCTTTAGAAACAGGTCCACAATCGAAATCCAATTTAAGACCCACATACCAATTTTGAAAACGATTTGAACCACAAGAAAAAGTTGCTCCAAAAGAAATAAGATTGAGTAAGAAAAATATGAAAATAAAATAGGATGATGCTCTCATATTTTATCTTTAAATAAACATTAAAAGCTTAAAATAAAATAAAATAAATATTGGTAATAGAACAAACGTTTATATACACCAATTTTGTTTTGATAATTTATCTTAAAAACTGGTTGGTAAAAATGGACATTTTTGTGAAAAAATTATGTCGTGTCTCAAAATAAAACATGTCGTATTGGGAAAAGTTTGGACAATTTTGATGAATAATAGACAATTTTGGTGAAAAAATCATGTAGTATTGAAAAAATTTAGGTGAAAAATAGACAATTTTGTGAAAAATCATGTCGTACCTAAAATAAAACATGTCGTATTTTGGCGCGAAGCGCCAAAATATCCTATTTTTAAATTTCGGTCTCGATACGATGTCATAAAGGGAATAGTTCTCCCTTGTATACCTATGGCGCCGCATATGTCCGAGACGCAATTGCTCAAACGCAAGTGAAAATAGTTTTTTTGTTTCTTCGTTTTATATATACTCGGATTTGGATTCGAGTATAACAAGTGTGTTTTATTACTAATTGGGTATAAGCTTCAAGACTACATCTACATCTGCTCGTTATACAAATGGATCACCGGGTATATTTTCGTGTACAAGGACGAAAATTTGATATAAATCTGTTTTTAATTAGGCAAAAAACTTGATTGGACCTTGAACCACCGAAAAAAATGCATCGGTTACTACCCAATTAATAATGAAACTGTGCGCAAAGCGCATCGTTCCTAGCATCATTCCCAAGAAGACTGCCTAGGCCTCCACTTCCGGCCTAGACTTTCCACTGAACCACCGATGCATTTTTTTCGGTGGTTCAAGGTTCAATCAAGTTTTTTGCCTAATTAAAAACAGATTTATATCAAATTTTCGTCCTTGTACACGAAAATATACCCGGTGATCCATTTGTATAACGAGCAGATGTATATGTAGTCTTGAAGCTTATACCCAATTAGTAATAAAACACATTTGTTATACTCGAACCCAAATCCGAATATATATATAACGAAGATCTGCTCGTTATATAAATGGATCAACGAGTATATTTCCGTGTACAAGGACGAAAATTTGATATAAATCTGTTTTTAAAAAAATTTTTCAAAAAATTCAAATTTTTCATGATACGAGAGTGGGCGCATTCGATTTCTCGTCAAAAATTACTCCAAGGGGTTTAGTGAAGTTTATTTGGCATGCTGAAATGCTCAGGAAATCCGAGAAAAAGGCATTTTTTAAAAATTATTTCAAAACAATTAAATGGGTGGTGTGGATGGTATCATCCACCACCACCCCGGGTGGTACCATCCAGGATGCTGGTAGGTGGTACCACCTTTTCTCTGAAATAAAAAAATTGTTTGCACATGTGTTTTTTAAAGTTTTCAAAACAATCCTTAAAGGGACAGGGGCCATGAATACGTCATATTTAGCTTACCGTAAATCGCTTATTTGATCATATACAAATTTTACCTTTTCTCCCAACTGTTCCATAAACTATACAATGTATTTGTTCGTTCTCATTTTCTTGATTTTAAATTTTATCGGAACTAAAGTTTTTTAGAAAAAAACTTTTTTTAAACTTTTTTTATTATTTTTTTACATTACATAACACGCACATTTTCTGACGACAATGTATATATGAGTATCGTAGATTATGATAAACCATGAGTCATTTTATAAAACTGACATCAATATATTTAAAAAGACTAGTCTAATATGAATCATAATTTTTCAATTTTTGCATAAAACAGGAACATAAAAACAAACAACTGCCGTGCCAATAAAATATAACAAAAAGGCAAGAAGAATTACAGCCAATAAAGCACTAAATTTTAGCTAAAATTTTATCCTTTTAAAGTCAAGGGTAAATAAAATACCTTGATATTTTTATTTTTAGCTGACTCAACCTTTTCTAAATTTTCTTCAGCTTTTTCGGTATATTCAACTGCAAAATTTACGTTAGTTTCTATGTTGTTCATTAATTCTTCCTAAAGTTTTGAAAAATTTGAAAATTTTTTGTCAACTTTACCTGACTCTTTATGATCATTTCAAGGTCGTTAAAAAGGTTATACAATTCTTTAACATTGGATTCGACTTTGAAAATCTCCTTATTCCGATCTTTTACTTCATCTACTATAAGTTTTTTCTCTTTATTCTCCAAATCTTCAAATTTCTGCAAAAATTAATTTTTTTTTAAATTTAAAATTACCGCAAATTCTTCAGGGTCTTGTTTAGGCAATATCTCATAAGAAACTTCGGCATCAACTTTCGTATATTCAATATCTTTTCCAATATTCACATAATCATGAGCAATCGAAGCAATTCTATTGATTTCTTCATCTGAACAAGCATTCGTATTTTGTCTATGTAATTTGAAATTTCTTGTCTTTTCATCAAAAATTTCACCATCGTCTACAGCTTCCTTTAAATCATCGTATTTTTTGTGGACACCAGCTAAAATTTTAATTTTTTTACATTTTTATAAATTTTCATACTTATTTTTTTGTAAGCCTTTGTAATTTTATCTGATACTTCCATATATTTTGCTTGATCGTCATTAAAATCTACGATGAGGTTGTAAAACTTTTTGTTTGCTGCCAAGATCTAAATTTATAGATTGAATTTTAAGTTTTAATAGCCCAACTTGATTTTTCCTTATTCGTTCAGAAGAGTTTCCATTATCATGTAAAGTTGTTAATTCATTAATAAATTCTAAATTTATAGAATTTTTAAATAGCTTTAAAGGACCAGTCCAGTGGGGAAAAGTTGCCCATTTTGGTTGATATTCGGAAAGTTCATGAAAAATGGAGCATTTTTTGTTTTTACGGCATGCTCTGAATCGTTATAGTTTTCGAGACAATTGCGTTTGAAATTTTGAATTTGTATTTATGCGTTTCGTTGTAATACACAAATCTTTTGAATTTTTTGCGGAAAAATCGATTTTTTTCAATTTTCATAAAATGAACATTGTATAAAATGAGCAATTTTTTAAAGCTAAATGAGACGAACAAAATGACACCAAAATTATCGAATTTGAGAAATGTTTTGGGTTATTGAAACGAAAACTCTGATCCATGTTTTCATCTCAATAATCCAAAACAATTTTTAATTTGTGTCATTTTGTTCATCTTATTTAGTTATAAGCTGCTATAATGTTCATTTTATGAAATTTTAAAAAATCGATTTTTTTGCAAAAAATTCAAAAAAGTTTGTGTATTACAACGAAACGCCTGAACACAAATTCAAATTTCAAACGCAATTACCTCGAAAACTACAACGATTTAGAGCATACATAAAACAAAAAATGCTCCATTTTTCATGAACTTTCTGTATATCAACAAAAATGGCAATTTTTTCCACTGAACTGGTCGTTTAAATTTTAGGTTTTAACGAAGATAAGTCCTTAGTGCTAAAATCAAAGTTTTGATTCCAACATAACATATACAGTACCGGAAAAAAACTTGATCCCTGACAAAAAATATGAAATTTTTAATTTCTTGTTCTTGTATTTTTAATTTTTTTGCTTTATTTGATTCATTATTTTTATATAGATAAAATGCCAGGAAAACAAACTAAAGAATATATTAGGAGCTAATAGTCGAAGCAAGTCAACATGGGGAAGAAGTTACCGATATAGCAGAACGATATCATGTTGGAATATTCCGGTGATGAAGTGGCCGAGCCAAAGCCCGGATCTCAACCCGATCGAACATTTATAGGAGATTTTGAAGCGGCGAATCAATGGAAGGAAATTTAGCAACGAGAAATAGCTTTACCGTGCACTTCACGAAGAATGGGACCTCATTCCAGTGGATACCCTCAAAGGGCTTGTGGAGTCAATTCCGCGCCGTATGAAGGCTGTTATAAAGGCAAAGAGATATCCAACTAAATATTAATTGTTTTTCTTGTGTGTTTATTAATTTTCTGTTGGGTTTTTATGGTTTTGTTGCTGAAATATATAAATAAAATGTTTCTAAACTATTGTTTTTTTGTCAGGGATCAAGTTTTTTCCGGTACTGTAAGTGAACTTGTATTGTATTCAGTGGTACAGGGGTGGGGGGTACCGGTACCCCACCACTTACGGGCCTAAAAACATAAAAAAATAAAAAACATAAGGGTCCCCGCTTATGATTTTTTAGAAAAAAAACTATGTACCCCCTCCTTTTAGGACAATTTTTAAGAAAAAAGGCTTGGTACCCCCCCCCCCTTAAAAAATTTCTGGCTACGTCCCTGATTGTATTGTACCATGTATAATATGTATCGTTTATTTCTATGTATTTTTCGTACCTTTCAATTCATTGTTTACAGAATATAAATTGTTCCTAAACATTTTAACTACATCAGTACAATCTCTTATAAAATCTAAACAATTGTTCATGAATAAAAATCATGAATAACTTTACTTAAGTCTTCAAATGGATCATTCAAAATCATATCTTGTAGTTCATGAATGTGTTTTAAAGTTTCTTCCATTCTAGTAATCCTATCATTTAAAAGCTGCATATGGCTCAAAAACTAAAAAAAATGATTTTTACTCTTTTCAATTGAAAATATACCACTGCTAAATCTTTATCATGTTCTATAAGTTCTTTATTTTCATTCGAACATGCGATATCTATCCTAACTTCACCATTACTTTTAAAACTGCTCTTTAAATTGACTAATCTCTAGAAAATGATATTTTCGATTTTTTATGCAACTTACTCCAAATTCTTCTAATCGATTTTTCACCATTTTTAAAGCAAAAATAAATAACGATGTAAATATAGCGAGGTTTTTATAAAGTTCACCCCTTTATCAACAAGTTTTTTGTAAACTATCCTGTCAGACTGAGATGATTTTTTACGTAGAAATGAGTCATATTTGTGTTGGTTTATCTCTTATTCCGCCTGTTTTACAATTCAATTGATCGCAGGATTTAGTCAATATTTGTTGTGCAAAATTACTTGAGTAGTTTCGCGACAAACGAATGTTTTGAGTGTAATGATTTTAAGTGCAAAAAAGTGACAGGTTAAAATGATGGTGAAATTAGTTGTTTTGTCGAAAGCAAGAACAGGAAGTAAATTTTTATTTAAAAAAATGAATTCAACTATTTTACAGGTAATCCAGTGGCGTTTTGAAATTCTTAATATTGATCAATCATGGTATAATTCTATTTCTAATAGGTTTGATCATTACTATAAGAAACCACGATGGAGATAGACACATGAAGTCGATGACAAATCTTCTGGCTTCATTGCATGGACCAATCAGAAATCCTACCGCCTCTGGTGCAATTTTGTTAATGAAAAATATGAGCTAAAATTTTTTCTGACTATATACTAATTATTACGATACTTACATGAATTGTACTATAACAGCATTGATTTATAAATATGATCAGTGAGACTGCCAGCATTTTCAATTCCGGACTAAACAATTGTTTACTTTAGAACAATACAATACGTACCCTCTAATATGACTCGAAGCATTTGTTAACCCAGTATGAGAAATTTTCTTGCGCTGTTGAACAACCGATATAACAATTGTAAAATTTAAAATAGCGTTAATTATAGCAGAGGAAAATGCTACAATAAATTCGCCGAAATCGATTTGAATCTAAAAAAATATTTTTTCTATTTCACGCAGCTCCTTGGGACTAAAAACTTTGACCAAAAAGACAAAACTACCATATTTTTTCAACAAAGAAGGACTTAGACTTGTAAGTGAGGACCCGATTCGAGGTATTCCGAGCACTCGATACTCGAACTCAATAAATTCCGTTTTTCCCAATTTTTGAAATTTTTAGTGAAAATTTGGTAAAACATTAGGGGGACCATTAGGAAAATTTTTCACTTTTTCCGTTATGGGGGGACCTGGGCCTCCTGCCCCCTATCCTACGTCATCGCAAATATTAGACTTTTTAAAGTTTTCCTGTAAAAATTTTATAAATGTAAACCTATTGGGGTTGTTAATTGGTATTTAATTGTTTAACTTGTTTAGTTTTAAAAAATTTAGTACTCGAACTACTCGATGTTTTTTACTACTCGATACTCGAAATGTTTCTCTACTTGATATTCAACTCAAATTTTTTTACTACTCAGCACACCCCTAGCCACGAAGTGTCGGGTAAGCCGCATTGCAGCCACGACCAAGCCCCTCCCACCCTCCGGTAAAAGTATTTGATTTTAGTAGCATACTCCGTGACCAGAGATTCCATCGAGTATTTGGTTTATAGAGAAATAAAGTAGTCCATAATTATCAATGGAACATTTTACAACCCAGTTTTCCCATATTCCCCATGTAAAAAGGATTGGTAATAAAATCACGATTAATAAGCCAATGTAAAAAACAATATTCCATATCTAAATTTGGATTTTTGATTTCACGGAGAAAAACTTTTTACTTAAAAATGACCCCTCTGGCTGCAATTTTTGCGGAGATTCGATTTGCGCATTATCAACCCGTGACAATGATTTCTCATTCCCGATTCAAGTAAAAGTAGGCACGGCGGACCTAGTGTGAAAAAAATGGGAAAATGCAGCAATTAATTTTAAAGTTGCTCAGAACTTTTACTTAAGCATTTTTAACTAAGAATTTAGTTTTTAAGAGTGTGCCATGGGCGACCCTACATCTCGCCCAAAATCAGTTCGGCCAAACGACAACTCGCTCAAACCATAACTTGGCTAAACGACATCTCGCTTAAACTACAACTCGGCCAAAATACAACTCGTCCAAACTACAACTCGACCAAACTACAACTCGGCCAAACTACAACTCGGCCAAAATACTTCTCGCTTATACCAATCGACTCTACTCGATGAGAGGAGTATTTTGGCCGAGTTATGTTTTGGCCGAGTTGTAGTTTGGGCGAGTTGTCGCTTGGCCGAGCTGATTTTGGGCGAGATGTAGGGTCGCCGTGCCATGTCATTTTATGCCATTTTTGACCCTCTGAGACTACCTTATAAGAAAATCGAATATCTCGACTTCAAATTTAGGGAAATAGAGTGATTTTTCCCTACTCGTCCCAGACCTCCCCCAAAATAGTCATCTTAGCTTAGGCAAGGCACAGCCTCAAAAGCTTTACTAGTTAAAAATGGTTAAATAAACGTTCTGAGCAATTTTAAAATCAATTGGCTGATTTTTCCCATTTTTTGCACACTTTGATCAGCCGTGGTAGATGTCTTGAAGACAATTTTCGATTTTAAAAAATCAAACTTTTTCCTGAATCAGGGTCAGAGAATCATGTTCACGAGTTGGAAATGTGTGCAATCGATTTGCGGTTTCCGTCATAAAATTACCCCTAGAGGAGGTCAAATTTAAAGAAAATGAAAAAGGTTTTTTAGCCGCTCTGCATATTAAAAATTTACCCTTACACTGTTACCATTTCTAAAAATTATGGCAACAAAACGATTGAGAGTTAATAAGACCGTAACAAGCATATCAGCAAACATGAAGTAGGATAATAAAAAATACCAACATGTCATAAAGATACCATGTGTTGGAATCCATTTCAGCACTAAATGGAGTATAGGTGCCACGCCTACACGATCTTTGAGTTGATTTGTTACCCACCAACACGAATCCTAAATTATCTATAAAAATGTTATCGTAAAAAGAACTTAAAACTTGTACACATGTGTTTCAAAACATGGAAAAAGCAAGAAAAATGTTCGAGATATCCTCCAAAAACCGATGGTAGATAACCTTTGACGCACCCTGTATAGACTTTTTTCGCCATAACTTTTGATAGGAACAATCATATGCCGAGATCTTGGTGTCATTTTGAAGCTACGAACATGAGCTTTAAAAAGACACCAAGATCTCGATGTATAGATGTTCCTAACAAAAGTTATGATGAAAAGTATCTGACTATAGAGGGTCGGATAATTTTCCGCACACTCTGAGATATAAAAATTCATTACCACAATACTAGCCGCAATCCAAACGGCATAAAATGAACTTGAAAACTCCTTTTTTCGATTCTTTAATAACACGATGTAAACTCGAACATTTACTAACAATGTTAGTAGACCATACACTATCGCAGTAATAGCTGTGATGTTATACCAATTGGGATTCCTATGCCCGCCTCTATTTATCGCCGCTTCTAAGCCTTTGCAGTAATTAGAAGCTACAATGTCCGTCCAAGGTACATCGTTTATCCAATCCATGGTGTTGAAAACAGGAACTGGTTATGTTTCAACCTAATAAGATTTTTGGATTAGGGAATGTAATGCACAGATATCTTTAACACAAAATGCACAAGTTGGCTCATGATCTCATTTTCTTGGAACTTTAAGACAATTTTCGCTTGATAGAAAATATTATTTGTTGTTTAGGAGGAAAAGTCTGAAATTTATTCAAGTCGAAAATTTTAATTAAAACTTGCACATTACCTATTACGTGAACTTTTCTCATCATTTTACACTTTGTAAAAATACATTTAAAACACACGTACTAGTCAGGAAAAGCTCAATAAACACACTCAAAAAATTGGACTTTAGTGTAAATTCGACAAAAATTTTTCACGTATTAAACCAAAAAGCAAGGGTCAAGCATCTCCGGCGCTCACGGATTCTCCGAGGGTGACTCCCGAGCATACATGAACAAGGAGGGGGGGGGGACAAGCTACCTCGAGGCTATATGGTGTCGACCAAAAAAAGGACCTTTTTTTTAGCCCGACGGCTTCGTCACCCCGAGGCTATATGAACTCCGAGGTTATAACGGCTTTGCCACTCCGAGGCTATATGAATCTTTAACTTTTGGCTCGATGCTAGCTACATGAGGGGGGGGGGAGAGTCCCCCCTTGATAATGTATGCTCCCGAGCGACGCTAGGTGGAATTAGATTACACTGCGGTGCATAATTATGAGTCCACCCTGTTTTTGTGTTAAGTTTTTCAAGGATTTCTTCAGCATACTTAGGTTTTCATAAAAAGTGATGCTCTACAAAGTTGTTCCCCATTATCTCAGGAATAGGGCTGTCGGGTATCCCGAAATCGGTATATACCAACGATTTCAATACCGAAAATGGCCATTTTTATCGATTTCGGTATACCGAAGCCGATACTGACTGAATTTTCGGTATTTTTTTCAGAAAGTTTTGAAAAAAATTCATATATCCTAATGGTCCCTCATTATGATTTTTCATTAAAATGGTCAAATTTTTTCTCTAAAGTGTCCAAAATTTCAATTTTGGACATTTTTAGAGAAATGTCCGAATTATCTGTAAACAGTGGCAGTGGGAGTGCACCCTCACTTCGGCCCGAAAGGCCAGAATTTCCTCCCTTGGTCCACTTATGTTTTGCAAAATATTTTTAAAATCCTAATGGCTCCACATTATTTTTGATGGGAAACCATTAGGTTCCCCTCGTTTTCGGCTTTCGTCTAATTTCGGCCTTCCGTTTTCGGCTTTCGTCTAATTTATTATATAATAGAGACTGAATTTTTCAAAAAACCGAGATTGAGGGTAATGGATGACTGAGACCGAGGGAAAAATCCTCAGTTTTCCTTGGTCGGCCAAAAAAACCGAGGATCTGAGGACTTTTTCTTGGCTCTGATTTTTTCTTGTAACTTTTTTGTTGTTTTTTTGTAACTTTTTGCCTTGTAACTTTTTTGACTTTTTTTTG